>JAFEMH010007634.1:0-81471 GCA_022495995.1 Adenophora triphylla var. japonica
AGTGAAGAATGGTTATGACAATAAAAGGTTACCCAGAAATCTCACCGGACAAAACAAGTGAGTAATGGTGAAAATCATACGTTGAACTTGTTGCATTGCGGGAGCACATGTTACGCCTGGTTCAGCCTTGGTGTACATTCGGGAGGCAAATTTGGTGCACGAGTGAAGCTCCCATCTGTAAGTACCCCAATCTGGATCACCCCCTTTCAAGCACACGGGAAACACCGCGAGACTCATCAACGAGATCTCGACGACCTCGGCACTCAAAACCCTCTCAAAACCCCCGGCCAAACCAAGGGAGGAGCCTTTGCAGGATAAAAAGGGACAAAAGGACCTTTTGGGAATTTTCGAAATTGGAAAAGCAATAATGGTCCGTACGGACCTCTTTGCTTTAATAATTCTTGAATCCTCTTAAAGTCCACAATATTCCCTCAAATCCAGGAAAATGATTACCCTCCTGCGAGTTGGTCGTACGGACCTCTTTGCATGTCAACTTGGTCCGTACGGACCTTATTGCACGGGGAACATCATAATTGCAAAATATTCACCATCATCACGAGATTCCCTCAAATCGAGGAAAACCAAAAGTCTGGATTACCGGGGAGGTCCGTACGGACCTCTTTGCACCAAATACGGCACTATAAATAGGGCTCCCCCTCCTCATTTTACACACCTCCCAGCTTCTCTCTTCCTCCCTAGGCCTTCGGCTTCCCCTCTAAGTCCTTTGAGGCATTCCCAGAGGCCCCCTTTCGGATCCTTGAGGCCTTGAGCCCCTCGTGGTGCTCAGAAGCCTCCCAGCGCTCCCTCGATGCTCCCGCGCTGCCAAGAGGCACTCTCGAGGTACTACGAGGCCCCTCGTGGTACTCAGGAGGCCTTGCACGGTCTTTCACGGTGTCCGGCTCTTTTCAGGAGTCAAACCGCGATCCCAGGCCACGCCGAAACTACTGCCCAGTGACTCCACACCACCTCAGCCTCGCGCACCGAACCTGCCAGAGTGATCCAGACGATCCCCAGCGCACGCCAGAACCTGCTGCACAGGCAGGCGGCACACATCAACTCACGCCCAGAAACTCGTCGCAGCCAATGACAGGGTCCCTCCCGAAGCAATCCCGATCCGTCTGGAGCAGCTACTCAGACCTCAAACACTATTCCTCGGCGGAAGACGAGACACGAGAACCAACATTGGTAAGGCTTCCTTCCATTACTATTTCAATACATTTCCATACATAGCATACAATGTAGACATCCGATACGACATGCATTTTTAAAAGCACACACACACACACACACAACATTTAAAGGATATTAGGGGTATCAGAAAGACTCGTTTTACGAGGCGACTCGGAGTGAGCTCTAATATTCTAATATTCTCTTCCGAGGAGTCATCGACCTCCAGAACTCAAAATCTCATCACACAAAAAAAACAGGTTTAAAATTATCTTTAAGGCGATGCCCTTTTCAATGTTTTGGGCTTAATAAAAACGGCGTGGCGACTCTACAAATGCGAAAACAAACGGCGAGACACCTCCGCCAAACGAAAAGATGCCGGATCGGGGAAATGCCGGATCGGGCGCGAGCCTTGCCTCTCGGATCCGGGTAATTTCGGTTGGCGACTCATTTGGCCCCGGGAAATTTTGTTTTAAAATCTTTTTAAACAAAACAAAAGATTTTTAAAACGATGATGAGGGTCAAACTTTCATTTTACCCCTTCCTTTAAGCTGTTGTGTGTGTGTGCACGTGCTTCGTTTTATTTTACAAAAAAAAAAAAAATACAAAAAAATGCATCAATATACATACGTGCATACATTTAAAATTCTTCAAAAACTTACGTTTTACTCGGAAAAAGAATTTTAGAGACCGCACACTACGCGCCTTCTTTGCCTCGGTTACACCGCACTCTACTCACCTTCTTTGCCTCGGTTACACGCACGGCTACGCGCCTTTCTTTGCCTCGGATACACTGCACACTGACCCTCGGCCGGAGTGGTCTCGGTTGCGATCCGTTTGGTCTTCCTAGGCCTCTTGGACGCGCACGGGATCATTCAGGCATCCCATCCTAGCGACGTCAACCACACGTTTGAGTCTTGAGTCACACTCTGTCCGGACTCGGTTGGTTTTACCCGATCCGTGTCATACGGCTGGATACATATACCATGCCGGCCATTTTGAGTCAAGGCTCGGAACTCAAGATCCCTTGCGCAAGCAAGCGATGAAAGGTCATGCTAAAATCTTGACACGATCTTGATTTCCCGAAGCTACACCCGAACGATGTTAGTCCAGGATATACATCCATGCTCACATGACACCATGTCATCACGCCTTTGATACGTCGGCCATGACAATATGACCCGGCCAACGCCTAACGTCACGGATCCCTTGCGCAAGCAAGCAAGAGAAGGTCATGCCGAACTCTTGACACGATCTTGACTTCCGGTGGCCGGCTCGGTTCACTATTCACATGGCTAATGCATCAAAACGAACATGACAGGCTCGGTCCTTAGGTTCGATTTTCTTTTAGGCGGTGGAAACCGCTTGCACTATAGGACCCTCGCACAGAACATCCTGGGATGTCGAAATACGGGTGCAAAACGAGGGGCTTATAGCCGCACGAGATGGTCTCCGGTGACCCGGGATCTAGCATAGTTGCGAAAAGAAGAGCAATCTTTTCCAACCTACCTAGGATTACGAGAAAACATGTTTTAAGTAAATTAAAACAACAAAAAAAAATCATAAATAAAAGAAACGGAAACCGCATGCCACGTGAGCTTTCCCCCTTTTATCCCGTTAGGCCATTCACTGTGTCTAAACCTTGCCCGTCACCCCCTCCGGCGAACCAGAGTGGTTGAGAATACCTGGAAGCCGCCTTTTCGATGCTCCGAGGTCACAAGGTCCGATAGCCCTTCCGGTTCAACGGTGCTGCACCGTCCATTACTCTCCCGTGACGGGATCAGCGGATAACGGTGAGGAAACGGAACCCCGCCACTAAGGAACCTCCAGGACAATGGAGGAGGTGCTGCGAGCCTTCGAAACCATCAAGAAGCGCCAAGAGGAACGGCAAGCTGGATCGTAGACACCTTGCGTCTTCGAGGAACGATTGCGGTTCCCAAGCGACGGAACCTTTGTTCTCATAGAGGACGAAGACATACCAGCTCCCCGGTTTCTCAAGCTATCGGCAAGTTCCGCCTCCGCCAAGCTACGAGATCCCGGCAACGCAAGCGGCTCTCGCTCAAAGCTCCCCTCGGGCGTCGGTCAAGCGGCTCAGGCATGCCGCCTCGGCACGGTCGGTTTCCCGGCTGCGCACATCAAGCTCGGTACCAACGGCACACATACGTGCACTGCTCAGTCGGATCCCAATGCATCTCGGTATCCCCCGGGATTCAATCCTTTGCCTCTATACGAGCCTCGCAACCACAATCAAAAGTCCCCATGCTTACCGAGGACGGGCATCCGGCGGATATCCCGACATCTCAAGCTTGCCACTGCTAGTACGCGATTGGGGCTAACGAATCATTTCCCGGTTCCCAAACACAACCCTTAGCGGACTGGCAATCACGCCCTCAACTTCAACACCCGGGGTATGGGTTGGTATACACTCAACTACCTCCCAAGACTCCCGAATGGCGATCCCGTCGGCCGATCCACCCCCGTCTTCGGTTTCCGTCCACAGCGGTAACCCGCCTCGAACAGTGATCCTCGCATGGCTTGGGCGTCGAACAAATGAAAGACATGCAAGGCAAGCTAGCTAGTTCTCGGAAGGACTCCCTCACGCCTCTGCGATCCGAACAAAGTGGTCCCTCTCCCTCCAAAGTTCGGGATGCTTGGGAAATGGAAAAGTTTGACGGGACGAGAATGCCCAAAACCCACATCGACACCTACGTCACAGGTATGAGAGCGAAAGGGGCAACCCCTCAACGAGATGGCGAGATCACTTTCGGCATTCCCTCAAATCCACGGCACTAAGGTGGTTCCTCAATGTGAAGGCGGAAAACCGCTCCACGTGGGATCAAATCGGTGAAATCTTCTGGAGAAGTATCGCGCCAACCTTGAATGGGAGACAAGCCGCCGTGACACATGCAAGCCACCGAACAAGGATGACGAACCGGTGGGCGAGTTCTACAAAAGATGGGCGGAAGCTAAGCGAGATAATGGATCCACTTTCCAAAGAAGAAGCGAGATGGACATCTTCCATTCTGCCTCGAAGCCATCTTTGAGGACCTTGATCGGCCACCATTTCTATCCAGGATCTCCGTGCCATGGTCAACGCCGGGACAAAGTTTGAAAAGACTACGAGTCTTCAAAGGCAACGGCAACCCTGCCTCATCTTACCGCTATCGAACAAACACAGCAGCTTGACTCCACGCTGACGAAAGGAAAGGAAGCGTAGGAGCGATGCACTACATTCGGAACGGAGCTCGAAGTAAACCGCGATCAAGCGGCCCCGAAGAATAACAATCCCCCTCGCTTCCCACGGTTCCGGCATTTAGATAACCTTGAAATGCCCTTGGGTCAAGTATTTGAAGCTTTGGTGAAACGAAATCTTCTCAAACCACTCGAGAATTTCCAACGAAGACTCCCAGGCCAACATGGATATGAGCGAAGCTTGCGCCTTCCACAACTACCCCGGCCACACCATGAGCAATTGCTTTGTGCTTCAAGCGGGTGGTCCGAGGGCTCATTGAGGAGGGAAAATTGGAACGCCCTCGTGGTCCCAATACCATCGGAAATCCATTCCCAGGAACGGGGTAAACTCGATAGCCTTTGACGAAACTCCAAGCGAGAGCGGACCCCTGCAATTTCCGAAACCGTCGGCATCTTTGTCCCGCTACGGCGGGAGCGTGAAACCCGGAGTCAAGAGATCTCGTGGCCAGGGAATTCCGACAAGAACGCCCGAGGGCAAGCTTGTCTCCTACGATCTTTGCCCCGGCCAAGGCATACGAATGGATGGATCGAACGTTCCCCGAAGGGGCGAGTCAACGGTAGCACGGGAAGCGGTTTAGCCTTCACATGACGATGACTTGCCAATATGTGAGAATCGGCACAACGAAGCCCTCCTCATCCTCATAAAAATAGAGATGTTCTTCCTCCCGAACGTCTTGATTGATAACGGCTCCGCGATCGACATCATCGCTTTGAGCACATTGAAGCGACTCCGCATCGGCCGTTCTACGATAAGGCCTTCACCTCGGGTAATCCAGGAGCCTACGATTCCCTTTGCACGACCAATCGTAGGAGTCATCAATTTGAGGATCCAATTCGACGTACAAGCGGAGTCGGTAGAGTTCCAAGTCGTGGAAATCAAACCAACCTTCTCTACGCTTTGTTGGGACGACCTTGGATACATCGGATGAAAGCGGTATCATCTACTCTTCACCCAATGCGTGAAATTCATCAATGCCAATGGAGCGATCGAAGTGATCCGCGGAAGCGGTGCAATGGCAAGTGCTTGGCCGGCAAGCTATGACCCGAGAAGAAGGTCAGACATGACCGAATACTCTTCCCCGAGATAATTCTCCTACCCTGTCCCGCTACGAAGTGGATCCTTACATCCACGCTCTAAGCCGCGGACGAGTGGAAATCGAAGAACTCGTATGGGTCGGGATGACAACTCGATATATGCGGCTGTGAAGAATGCTTGAGAGAGGATCAAGAGATGGATGCCACTAATGGAGATTGATCGAGGAGTAGACCCTTACTTCGCCGAAAACCCTCTTGCAAGCGGCTCATCACCGATCCCCGGTACAAGACAACCCTCTAGCCAGACACTCTCGGATCTTACGGGGACGGCCATCACGGCTTAGTTCAATTCAACATTAGGTGTCAGGCACGGATGAGCAGTGGCGCAACCTCCTCGAGGCTTAATCGGGGAAGGAGATATAGCATGCCCCCTCGAATCGAGACATTGTAAATGTCGTCCAAGCAAAGATCCCGAGATAAAGGCGGATTCTATGAAAGTGATCAACATCGGCAAGAATCAACTCCGAATCGGCGAATGCTTCGCCCTCCTAGAAGTAGCCCTCGGCGACTTCTATCATCAAAAACCCCCAGGGTGGTGGCAACACTAATGGAGGGACATCATCGGGGAGCAACCAAAAACCTCCGCGATACGGTTTGAAATCGGAACCGCATGCAAGCTACTTTCCGGGACTCATGCCAGGAAGATTGGCCACTGAACCGGCACCACTCCCTCTAGAGCTACGGCCATCAGAGAGTAATGAAGCTGGTCCAATCCTCGTCGCCTATAGTCTAGCTTCGAGTCTTGTTGTACGTGTATTCACATCTTTTGAGTCTTTTGACGGCTTTACGCCCGACGATTGTGAATCTTTGATCAACAATGTACGATCTTCACGCTTTCAATAAAAGGTCCGACCTTCCTAAAAATCATTTCATTGCATCTTTAACAAATGATGATATTAACTAATCAAAAGCAGTTAATAACAATTCATCTATACAAAAGGCAAACACATTAATTAAATAAATGCATCAAGCAAACATTTAAGCATGTTGTCAAACGAGAGAAAAACCGGGCCCAAGGCTGAGAAGGTTTTAATCACAACGATTTGCAAGATTCTTTGAAGAGCGAAGAGACGCAAGTCAGACGCCATTTCCGGCACAAACCAGATTTTCCAATACCTCAAGAGCGGAAACCACCTTCATGAACAAGGAAGACCCACACACGAAGGGGTCAAAACCAAGAGCATCATGGCCCTAAACGCCTCGCCTCTCACTTCGTCATCCTCGGGGACATGCTATACAAGAAAACGCTACCATGGGCAACTCCTCATCTTTGCATCGGCCAAGAAGAAGCAAACAAGTTCATGAACAGAAGTCCACAATGGGGCTTGCGGTCCCCACATGAACGCCGAGCCACGATGCAAATCATTCTCGGGGATGGGCTACTCTTGGATCTCCGTGGAGCGGTGCATCCACTTTGTCCGAAGGCTGCGACAAGTGCCAATGGTTCTCGACCTCAATCATCTACCTCCTCACGATCTCTCTTTGCATGACTACACCTTGGCCATTTGCCACTTGGGAATTGACGTCATCGGGAAAATCGCTCCGCCCGAGCGGCAACGGTCGCGAGTTCATCTTAGTAGCCATCGACTACTTCACCAAATGGAGTCGAAGCCAAGTCTACAAGGTACTCACCTCCAAGAAGGTCGCGCATTTCCTCAAGGAAAACATCATGCGCCGATACGGCATCCCAAATGAGGTCATATCGAGACAATGGTTCACACTTCGAAGGGAATTCGACGAGCTGTGGCTGAATTCAAGATCACACGCCACAAATCTTCTCCCTACCGGCCACAAACAAAGCGGCGCCGTGGAGGCCGGACAAAGCAAAAACCCTCGAACGGATCATCAGAAAAATGACCACCCGAGGGACGAGATTGGCCCGAAAGGCTGCACCTTGCACTTTGGGGCTACCGCATCGGTCCCGGAAACGGACCACGGGAGAAACCCCATTTGCCACGACATACGGGATGGAAGCAGTCCTTCCCGTCGAGCTAGAAATTCCCTCACTCAGAGTCTTTCTTTGGAAAATGACATCAACGAAGTTGAATGGCTCGGCGGACACGGCGAATTGGCTCACGCTAGACGAGCGACGACTAAAGGCCATGGAACACGTCAGGAGCCTATCAAAGCGGGATGGCTAGAGCTTTCGACAAGAAAGTCAAATCCCGAGACATCGGGGAAGGCGACCTTGTACTCGAAAGAAAAGCCTCCCACTCGAACTAACCAGCTTGGGAAAATGGGAACCAACATGGATCGGCCCTTTCGTGGTTCAAAAGATCTTCTCTGGAGGCGCCATGAAGGCGACAGGACCTAGGCGGCAATCCCTTCATGAATCCGGTCAACGGAAGCAAACTTCGCGAGATACTTCGCTGAAGAAGAACAAGCTGTGCATCTCTTGGCACTCCATGTAGTGTCGAACTACGCGGACTGAGCCCTCTAGTCAGGAGGAACGTAGGCAACCTTAATTGGTCCGGTCTAAAAATACACAAAAAGTCAAAAGTTTGAATGTCAATCAAGACCTCCATCAAGCTACGCACTTTTCAAGAACACGCCCCAACGGTCACCTTGACCAAGTCAAACGACGGCGGCAACATCAAAGGACATCAGGGTCGCTCGGCATCAAGCAGCCCGGCTCGTATGCGCTTCCAAGCCGGGGGCTTGTCTTCGCCCTCACGCGCTTCAAAAAAAAAAAAAAAAAAAGAGAGCTCGAGCAAGGGCTCACCAAAAAAAAAGAGCTCGAGCAAGGGCTCACAAAAAAAAATAAAAATAAAAGAAGCTCAAGCAGAAGCTGCAAAAAGAGGTCAAGAGCCCGACGCCAACAAGAGGCAAGGAAGCTACGAAAAGGACCGTCAAAACGACTTGTCAAGGGAGCATTCAACCTCTCAGCCAAGCACAAAGCCTACGCAAAAGGGATTGCCGTCATAGCCCAGGCCCTTGATCCGCAAATGCAACGAAAAGTCCAAGGACGGCCTTACGGCAAAGTGCACAAAAGACACAAAGGCAAACAAGAGATCTTGCGTCTCGACAAAGCTTTAAAAGTAAATCACAAATCACTAACGGTTACAACATTTCTTGATGAGTTCAAGCACGGTCTACTCTCAAGTTCACAACATGCTAAAAGACTGACTTAATACATTTAACAAATAATGTGTTTGCAAATGCAATGAATGGATACCTAGGAGGTCATTCCGCGCCATCTGCGCTTGTCCCCTCGCCATTCTTTCCTTTCTTCCCTCGTCCCCGGCGAGTCTTCTTTCGCTCCACGTGAACCAACTCTGCGTCTCTCGGTCAGAGATCGGGGTCCTCCCGTAGAGTCAAACAATCCGGTAGCTCTCGGGGCTTCATTCGCCGTGCTTCGGCTCGGATCTCCTCCTGCGAGTACGTAAAGAGGACCTCTCCTGTCGGTCGGTCAACTCTAGTCTCGTAGTCAAACAAAGTGTCTCCGTCACATCAGGGTCGGACCGGGCTTCGGCACTCCTAAGGCAATAGCTACTACGGCAACAGGTCCCAGAATCGCTACACGCACGCTCTCCAAGACCACTTGGGGACGCCCAACATTTGCTCATACCGGGCCGGAGTGCGAGTCGTCAATACGACGCTCCCAGACGTCTAAGGAGTACCACGGGAGGGAAGCGGAATACTTCCATACCCTCGGAAAATACAAGAAGGCACACAGGCTGCCATACAAAGAGGAACTACCTCCATGATAGCAAGGTCATCCCGGCCAACAAAGGCTCTGCTTCATCCCAGCTGCCGGAAACAAGCGACGGAATATAGAAGGAGGACCAAGACAAACCTGGAACTACGACAACGTAGGACCCTTCTGCAAGATCCTCCTAGTCTCAATCCTCCGGTGCGGAACCCACCGGCGGATCGATGCGTACCAAGTGTGCCATCCATCTCTCCCGGGCGGGCGATCCATATCCAATACAAGAGGTCGGCGAGCAAATGACCACGGGCTAAACGACGTCGGAGCCTCGGGCATGGCAAGTCTTTCTCGCGGCCACGGGGTGAGCAGCGGGGCTTCCCCCTCTCATAAAACGATCCCCGGTCGCCGGACGGTCGATACCATGAAGAGTCTCCCCCGGCCTGGCGGGACAATATCCTCTCCGACTCTGCGGTGCCCTACCACATCTAGCAGCGCCATCGCAAATGCCAAGGAGGCGACCATGAAAAGCGTCGCCATCACGCGCAAGAGCAAATGCGTCCCAAGAGACATCACTCTCATCATCGGCCATGAACCGCTCGGCGGCTCGAAATGTCAATATGACCCGAATCAAGGATCATACCACACTTCTTCCAACGAAGTACGAAGAAAGCACTACGCAAGCTTCACGCTCACCGCGGCACCACCAATCAAAGGAAGCGAGATGGCCTCCGCCTCCGGTCCTCCAATCAAAGCCCGAAAATCCTCAAAAGTGGGCACCATTTCATTGTAGGAGAAACAATACACGTGCCTCCTAACATCCCGAACTTCGCGGCGGCCCTAACAAATCCCAATCGGGAACCAACTCCTTAAAAGACCAAATCGAGCAAAGACGAAACCTTACCTCGAAAGCCCGTCTACGATGCCTCATACGGCGCCGCATCCACGTTTTCAGCTGCTCGAGGAAGTGTGCTTGCCTCTCTGCGAGAGCCTCGGCAAAATTCTAGGGACGTACGAAGAATCCATGGCAAAAATGGAGGTTCCTAGAGAAAATGGGGAAGAAAGCTCGAAAATGGTGCAAATGGAGAAATGGGGAAGAAGCCGGACTTGGAAAGCATTTATCTCCTTCCCAAAAGCAAGGTTGGTCCGGACGGACCTCTTTGCATGCTAAGTATGTCCGTACGGACCTCCTTGCAACCATGACCCATTTTCCCAAAGCAAGTGCAACAACCCATTTGTCCTCAGCAGGACCTTGCTCCAAACTGCCCAAACACTGGCCAAAGCCATTCCCGGTGAATATACAAACGCACTCTCAGCTCACGTGGCATGCACAAAATAAAAAATACTAGCAACAATTTCTAGGACAATTCCGGGAATCCCAAAAATGACATTACATCTTAAAATAAAATGTTGTTTGCTTAGTGCAAATACGAGTGTTTTATTACGGGTACATCAAATGTACGTTGCTAAACAAAAAAAAAAAAAAAAAGAGGGAAAGCAAATGAATACTAATCGGACTCCTCGGCATCATCATCCTCGCCAAGGTCCTCCCGAGAGAAGTCGGGCATCCTAGGAACTCGCCCGCCACGTCCTCGTCATCGAGTCTCGAGCCCCGCCCGAGGCCGCCACTCAAGTAATTCGAAGGATCAAATCCGACGAAAGGATCGACGAAAGAAGGCTCACGAGGATCCCTCACCTGTGCGTCTGCGGAGAGGGAAGAAGCGATAAAAGGCTGCTGCCTCGGAGCTCCGAAGACGTCCGGCATCCATGCTATACCGCCCCCTCGAAGGTCCCTCCTGCTGCGGCTCCGGCTCGGCTCTCGGTGGAGGAACGTCTACAGAATGCCTCGAAGGCATAGGCTGGTACGCCGGCACACGTCGCGAAGACCGGCAAGACATCTTCGACGCCATCTTCTTCGCAAACGACCTCATCGCCCACTCCAACGGCAACGCAAGCACCGGCAGTCAGTGTAAGCCCGAACCTCGCCCACTTCAACGGCAATTCAACCACCGGCAGTCAGTGTAAGCCCGAACCTCGCCCACTCCAACGGCAATTCAAGCACCGGCCGTCAGTGTAAGACCGGTCCTCGCCCACTCAACGGCAATTCAACCACCGGCAGTCAGTGTAAGCCCGAACCTCGCCCACTCCAACGGCAACGCAAGCACCGGCAGTCAGTGTAAGCCCGAGCCTCGCCCACTTCAACGGCAATTCAACCACCGGCAGTCAGTGTAAGCCCGAGCCTCGCCCACTTCAACGGCAATTCAACCACCGGTCGGTGTAAGCCGAACCTCGCCCGCTCCAACGGCAACGCAAGCACCGGTCGGTGTAAGCCCGAACCTTGCCCACTCCAACGGCAACGCAAGCACCGGCGGTGTAAGCCCGAACCTCGCCCACTCCAACGGCAACGCAAGCACGGCGATCGGTGTAAGCCGAACCTCGCCCACTCCAACGGCAACGCAAGCACCGGCAGTCAGTGTAAGCCCGAACCTCGCCCACTCCAACGGCAATTCAACCACCGGCCGTCAATGTAAGACCGGTCCTCGCCCGCTCAACGACAATTCGAGAAGGAGCCAAAACCTCCCAGCACGAATATCAAGGCACAAGACGCCTCCAAAACGCTCAGCCCGGTAACTTCGACCACCGGCCCTCAAAAGGAGGTCCGAAGTCATCTTCTCGGCGAAAGGGCCCTACAAGGTCACGCATCCCAGCGGCAATTCAAGCACCGGCGGTCGGTGTAAGCCCGAACCTCGCCCACTTCAACGGCAACGCAAGCACCGCCATCAAAGTAAGCCCGAGCTCCTCCCCGACAAGTCGAAAGGAAGTCATACAAGACTACATATCCCCAGACCGCCGTCAATGTAAGCCCGAACTTTGCCCACTCAACGGCAAAACAAGCACAAGAAGGAGCCAACACCTCCGAATACAAATCCCAAGGCACGAAGCGCCTCCAAAATGCCAAATGGTGAAGCAATCACCGGCCATCATCATTGCCCACTTCAACGGCAACGCAAGCACCAGCAGCCATCGTAAGTCCAACCTTCTCCCCAACAGACAAAGCACGAGACATCTAAACCTCTCGAAGCTCAAGGCAGCCATGCCTCCACCACCGCCGCCAGAAGATGATTGAAAGTCCTCCAGCGTGGCACCAACCGCCGCCAGAAGACGATTCAAAGTCCTCCCGCGTGGCACCAACCGCCGCCAGAAGACGATTCAAAGTCCTCCAGCGTGGCACCAACCGCCGCCAGAAGACGATTCAAAATCCTCCCGCGTGGCACCAACCGCCGCCAGAAGACGATTCAAAGTCCTCCCGCGTGGCACCAACCGCCGCCAAAAGGCGATTCAAAGTCCTCCCGCGTGACACCAACCGCCGCCAGAAGACGATTCAAAGTCCTCCCGCGTGGCACCAACCGCCGTCAGAAGACGATTCAAAGTCCTCACGCGTGGCGCAACCACATTCAGAAGACGATTCAAGTCCTCACACTATCCCCAGCCCGGAAGGCTTTAAACCACTAGGTCCGGAAGACCGTATAAACCTCCCAAATCACTATCTCCGGCCCGGAAGGCCTTAAACCACCCGATTAGGAAAATCGTAAAATTTCCATCCTAGGACACCACCACATCCTCACAATTGACCTCGGCGGTCACCACATCTTAGGACACCACCCCGTCCTTACCACTGACCTTGGCAGTCACACGACACTTCAGGGCACCACCACGCCCACATACACTCACAAATTCACCACCTCTGAACTACGACCAGGCTTGATTCCCACCAGGGATACGTAGGAATCCTATCATAGGGTCCAGCCATCGACCCATGCGGTCACCCAGGATACCACCACGTCCTTACCACTGACCTCGGCGGTCACGCAACACTTTGGGGCACCACCACGCCCGCATTCACAAAACACTCACCCCACACCCGAACTACGACCAGGCTTGATTCCCGCCAGGGATACGTAGGAATCCTATCACGGGGTCCGGCCCTGCGGCCTAAACGGTCACACAATAGGACACCACCACGTCCTCACACCGGCCTCCCGGTCACTTTATCTCCCAGCACGCGATCCAGATTAGGACCCTTATCTTATCGGCGACCCCACTTCTTTCATAAGTGACGTCGTCGAGGGGCTTCTGTAAGTACCCCAATCTGGATCACCCCCTTTCAAGCACACGGGAAACACCGCAGACTCACAAACACAGTCTCGAAGACCTCTGGCACTCAAAACCCTCTCAAAACCCCGGCCCAAACCAAGGGAGGAGCCTTTGCAGGATAAAAAGGGACAAAAGGACCTTTTGGGAATTTTCAGAAATTGGAAAAGCAATAATGGTCCGTACGGACCTCTTTGCTTTAATAATTCTTGAATCCTCTTAAAGTCCACAATATTCCCTCAAATCCGGGGAAAATGATTACCCTCTGCGAGTTGGTCCGTACGGACCTCTTTGCATGTCCACTTGGTCCGTGCGGACCTTATTGCACAGGGACCATCATGATTTCCAAATATTCACCATCATCACAGATTCCCTCAAATCGAGGAAAACCAAAAGTCTGGATTACCAGGGAGGTCCGTACGGACCTCTTTGCACCAAATCTGGCACTATAAATAGAGGGCTCCCCCTCCTCATTTTGACACACCTCCCACTTCTCTCTTCCTCCCTAGGACTTCTGGCTTCCCCTCTAAGTCCTTCCGAAGCATTCCCGGCCCTTTTCGGATCCTTCCGAGGCCTTCCGAGCCCCCTCGTGGTGCTCCGAAGCCTCCCCGAGCGCTCCCGCGACGCTCTCGCGCTGCCCCGAGGCACTCTCGAGGTACTCTGAGGCCCCTCGTGGTACTCCGAGGCCTTGCACAGTCTTTCCACGGTGTCCGGCTCTTTCAGGAGTCAAACCGGCCACCCCAAACCACGCCGAAACTCTGCCGAGTGACTCCTGCCACCTCAACGCACGCCGAACCTCTGCCCGAGTGATCCCGACGATCCCCACGCACGCCGAACCTCTGCCCGAACGCAGCCTACAACCTCAACTCACGCCGAAACTCTGTCCGCAGACAACCGGTCCCTCCCGAAGCAACCCCGATCCGTACCGGAACGCTACTCCGACCTCAAACACTATTCCTCAGCGGAAGACAGACACAAACCAACATTGGTAAGGCTTCCTTCCGTTACTATTTCAATACATTTCCATACATAGCATACAATGTAGACATCCGATACAGCATGCATTTTTAAAAGCACACACACACACACACAACATTTAAAGAATATTAGGGGTATCCGAAAGACTCGTTTTACGAGGCGACTCGGGTGAGCTCTAATATTCTAATATTCTCTTCCCGATGAGTCATCTGACCTCCGAACTCAAAATCTCATCACACAAAAAAAAAACAGTTTAAAATTATCTTTAAACTGATGCCCTTTTTCAATGTTTTGGGCTTAATAAAAACGGCGTGGCGACTCTACAAATGCGAAAACAAACGGCGAGACACCTCCAACAACGAAAACAGAAACCGCTGCAAAGTGGGGGAAATGCCAGATGCCGGGGCGCGAGCGCGCTGCCTCTCGGATCCGGGTAATTTCACCATCCAGGGCAAGGTGCGGTATGAGTTACCTCAACGCGAGGAGGTGAGGGCGGGAAATTATAAGATAGCCCTACTTGGTTCAACAGGGAATGGTCGGCGAGTATTTTTTGGCATGAAAATAGAGCAGGAGAGGGATCGGCGGTATTGGCGGCGGCGAGAAGTTCAAGCATCCTTCTTTTCAAACGCTTCTCGTTTTCATCCAGAGACCATTTTCTATCAACTTTGGGCTGAATTCCTTGCAAGTCAGTAGGAAGGGTCCAACCTACGCGGGAAGTGATAAATAGAGGATTGTTTTGCCAATTATGGACTTTAGAAGGAAGAGGGGTTAGAATTTTAGGTTGCTTGTACTTTAGCGACATGCGAAGTTCATTGGTCTGTTTATCCTTCTGTGAATATCCAGTAAACATTTCCATAAGAAGATGAAGTGTGGGTTCCCGCCTAAGGGCACGACAAATAGTTATGAAGCAGGTTAAGATGCGGATAACGTTGGGATGAAGCTCAGCTATTGCCGCTTGAGCTTTAAAAAGAACGAGGGAAATGAAGGGGTCAATTGGAATCTTGAGTCCCGCCTCAAGCTGGGACGGGAACACTACAACGCCATCTTGCCTATGTCTGATGGCTAAGAGGAACATCTCGCCGTCGTAGTTGGCAATACAGTAATTGAGATGGTCGATGTTATATTGGGTGTGGTAGGGTGTTATGAGAAGGTTTTGAGAATGGTTCGTTCCCGCCACAACAGAGATGGAGGGTTTATTGGTCAAGGAGGAGTTCCCGCCAGTTGAAGTAGAAGCGCCGGGGGCTCCAAAATTAGACATCTCGCCTGAATCAGAAGAAGAGACAATTTGTTTATAACGAGGCCTATTAACTAAAGATCTCGCAGCGAGAAAATCAGTGTCTGAGCTATCAGAATATGTAGGAGGGCCATAGAAGCGGCAAAGGTGCTCGCAAAGTTCGCAGGGAGTGAAAAATATTTTGGACATGGGGGCTGAGAAATGAAGGAAACATTTACCCCTAATTTCTATGGCATCAATTATGGCGGGATCTACCCTATTAATTCTTAGACAATTCACTAAGTCATCTCGAGGGATTCTCGCCCAAATACCCCTAGTTAAATAGTAAATGCCGCCACTTTTCTGACATTGGCCATATCTAATTTGCCTAAGACAATTCTTAAACCTAGCCATGGCGACAAACAGAAAATTAAAGAAAACAAAGGAAATTGAAGATCTAAGAGATTACCTGGAAAATACGAAGGATCGTTGATAAAATCAAAGATAGACTGAAGATTCGCCGGAATATTCACGGTACAACCAAAAGGTTTATTTTTCAGGATGAATTGGGGGGGGGGGGGAGAATCAAGCTAGTAAGCAGGTGTTATGGATGGATTTCAAAGGGGGGAGCAAAGATTAAGTCACTAGAAAGAAAGTAAGGGAAGAAAACGGTCTTAGTAAGGCTGCCGGAGAAGGTTGAACGGTGGCCGAAAATCGCTAGGAAGATCGTAAGGAAGGGGGAACGAAAAAGGTAAAAGGTGGAGGGGGGAGGTTATTTATATGGAGGGGAATACTAAAGGGTTTTCTAGGGGGCAGGTAAAATTAATTAGCCCCCAAAATTTTGAATTTTCCCCCATTTAATGATTTCAAAAATTCAAAAAGGTCTTTTCAGATGTCACATCATGGCCATCTGTCAGTCGAGTGGTTTTAAGTGTGGCACGTGGCGTACAGGTGTCAAGCTGGTCAAATATCTCGCAAAATAAGCATCCGTAGGCGGGAAGCGACAAGTTGCGTAAAATTTCTCGCCTGGAACATGAATGATCCAGGTCTCGAAATTGGGGGCTACTGAAGTGGTTATCAGAAATAGAGCTGGGCTTGAACATTGTATGGGGTACTTTGGGTCCAATAAGCTTGATAGGCCAAATAGCCCGAAATAGGTTGTGGGTATAAAAGATAATGAATCGAATAATAAATACTATTATTTCTTACTTAATTGGTAAATAATTGGTATCTGCGGCAAGGGTATATCTGGGTGCGAGATTAAATGTTATGCGGGAAGTACGAAGGCGAGAAATAACCTAATGTGTGTAGTCTTTGAGCGGCCAAACGTTTGTCTAGGTTAAAGGATTATCTCGCGTGTTTTCCTTGTAAGAGCGGTGATCAGGCGGCAAGCTTGGTCGACAAGTGCTGGGTGAATGTGACACTGACATGTGGATGACCCACATAACGGTCAACAGTTGACAGGACATGGCAAGTAGTACTTTCTCACTGACTTTGAGGGTGGTTGTTCTAAATAGGAGGGATGATTGACACGTGTCCTCTAGTGGCATGGCCTACTTCTTGACTTAGTATAAAAATATGAGTGCTTAATTATTATGTAAGTTTTTCTCTATCTAAACCACCCCCCCCCTCTCTCCATTATTCTCTCCATTATACTTTCTTGATTTCGGAAACAGCCACTGATTCTCACGTCGGAGGAATTTTACCGGAGTCACCCCCGGTTTAGTTCACTGTTGTTTGCTGGTGTGTAGGATTCAAGGTGGACCATCCCGAGAAGTTCAGCCATAGTATCCATTGGAGTAGCTGTATGTTCAGCTCATGTGCAACACTTTTTGCCGTGTAGCATCATAAACTTTAGGAGTGACCATGGTAAGTGTCAAAGAATCTCGTTAATTTTTAGTAACTGTCGTCCATTATTTTTAACGGTCATCCACAATTGCCTTGAAATGTAACAAATTGTGTAGCATTAAATTACAAAAAATAAAACTTTAAACCCTACATTGTAACTTTGTGTGAACTTAATTGCAATTGCAGGAAGTGTAATTTTCCATCTCAGTTTGACAGGAAATGCAAACAAGAAGATTTGGTTTACAGCTGATCACAAGAAAGTAAGTGCATAAAAGCAAAAGTGTAAAAGCAGAACCCTCCAATATTGATCTCTAAAAAACTTATCATCTGAATCTTCGTTTTAATTTAATTTCTCATAATTCATTCTACTTATTTTGAGCAAGTTGATGCTAAAGATCACGCAACACTTTTGATAACATATGCCTACTTCCTTTTCACCAATCACCACTTCTTATACGTATTGTGTTTTGAAAATTCTGTTTATTTTTGGTGATATCACATCACTATATTATAATCGTTCCGGAATAGGCCCGACAATTTTGACTCGTTGTCCACTAATCCTGAATAACACAACCCACTAATTATTCGATCCAATCTATCTCGTATAAGTTAGTGTATTGAAACGGGTTACTTGTTGGAACACGTTTCAACCCAATCCGTTTCAACCGTTCAACCCGCGAACACAAATAATCAAAATTAATAAATTTATAATACTCAAACCAAAATAATAAATAAGCGAATCAACCCGATCAAACCCAACCCACACAATTGACATGTCTATACAAGAGAGTACGTATGAATTTGGGACACATATAACATAAATATACATCATTCCCAATAAAAATTGGCCCATGTTAGTTTTTAATTAAATCTAGGGTTCTTTGAAGAAGGGTGGAACTTCAAATAACCTTCTTTAGATCTCGTCTGTTACACAGTTTTTAGAACGTAAAATTTATAATTGGAGCATTTTTTAAAACGGAGATTTTATAAACGGGATCCTTTTTTTAAATGTGTTTGGTGCATTATTTTAAAACGTTGAAATTTAAGTATTTATTTGCAATGACATGACTACCCTTTTAAGAGGAGTAACAATTTATTTTATTATATATTCCTTCTGTATCATTTTAATTTGTCATTTTAGGTAGTCAAAATCTTGCAAAAAATTAGTTTTTTCGTAACATAAGAAAAAAAAATTAGTTTTAAAGCACTAAGTCTAACTAATAAGAGTAATGAACTGTTCTGAAAACTAGTTTTTTTATAACATTTTAAAAAAAAACTAGTCTTTCACAAGAATTACTCTTTTAGGTATTTCATTTAAAATTTACAAAATTTCAATTTGAGATAAGATGTAATATTTCTAAAGAAAAGAAAAAATATCAAATTAACGTTTTTGTGTCACATTGTAAAAAAAAAAAAAAGAGTAATAATAATTATAATACTAATATTAAAGAAAAGAAAAAGAAAATAACTTCAAATTACAATATTGTAAAAAGGGAGAGACTTCCTCCTCCTATTGTCTAGGGATGACCAAATTCGGTCCGGTTTCGGTTTCGGGCCTTGAATCGCCGGTTCCGGTTTGGTCAAATGGTAACCCTTAACCGGCCCGCACTAACCCCGGTTTCGGTCCGTTCGGTTCCGGTTTTCTCCTCGGTTCGCTCCGGTTTCGGGCTTTTTCGGTCCGATTCCGGTCCGGTTCTTTGGAAAACGTGGAAATTTCGTCCGGTTCACGGTTCCGGTCCGGTTTGACATTTTTGTAACCCTTAACCGGCCCGCACTAACCCCGGTTCCGGTCCGTCCGATTCCGGTTTTCTCCCCGGTTCGCTCCGGTTCTGAGCTTTTTCGATCCGATTCCAATCTGATTTTTCGATTCCAATCCGATTCCGATCCAATTTGGCCATCCCTATTATTGTCCTCCAACACAGTGACTCTACCTCACAATTCATTTTGGCACAAAGCTCAATATAAGCTGAATTGAATTGAAGTGTTCATAGAGCTCATCCGATAACTGCTCACATCACACACCCTATCCCCAATTGAAAGGTCATTCAATTTTATTTATATTTTAATTTGTTGTTGAGTACATATTTTCCGAATACTGTACAAAAATAATGGTTGCATATAATTGAGGACGCATTAAAAATTATTGTTTTAAATAGAGAAGCCAAAATTTTGGTAGTAGAAAGTCAATGGCGGGCCAGTCTAGACCCTACCCTTGTATTTTATCCTACTCAAATTCATTGGTCATTTAATTATCTAGAAGTAGCTTGACTCTGTAGCAAAAAGTGCATCTGATTACCACTTGCATCACTCTTATTGATTTCATATCTTACCCTTACAATATAATAAATGTTTCAGATAAATACTCCCTCCATCTCAAAATGTTTATCCCATTTGACTTTTTATTGAATTTTGATCACAAATATATGACAATTTAATTATGTTTATGAAATTCTAAAAATTTCTATTGATTCACCATTAATAATATTATCAACAACAACTTTTAAAATTTCATGAACATGATTAATCTCTCATAAATTTGTGGTCAAAGTTCAACAAAAAAATCAAATGGGACAAACATTTTGGAATGGAGAGAGTATTAAATATTGAAATAGAATATATTTTGTGAAAAACTAGTTTTCTCAACTTGTTAAGAAAAAACTAGTTTTCAGTACTGTTTCATCACTCTTAACTGTTAGACTTAGTGTTTAAAAATTAGTTTTTTCTTAAGTTATGGAAAAACTAGTTTTTCACAAGATTTTGACATTGAAATAATATTTTAAATGTTTTTAATAAATAATCATATTTAAAAAACAATTTATTTTCTTAAAAATATTCATTATTTATTTTAATATCAAAAAACTAAATGTTTACAAAGTTGATTAGAATTTTTTATGCATTTTTCTATTAAAATGTATAAAAATTAAAAATACACATTTTCAGTATGACCCGCAATAATAAAATAAAATTGAGCATTCATAGGTATAGAGGGAGTATTTTTATTTATTTTTATATTACTTGTATTATGATTAAATTATACTAAATTAATTTCTTATTAAAAAATATGCTCTCTCGTCCCAATTAATGGTTTTTATTTTTGTATTTAGTTCGTCACAGTTTAAATTTTTTAGTTTACTTTCTATCGTAAATGACAAAGTATAAACAATGTTTTGAACAATCTTATCATAATAAAGTTTATAGAAGTACCAAAAATCTATCTACTTTACATTCACTAGTTTTATTAATACTCCCTTTGTTCCATAGTAACAAGAGTTCACTCTTTCATTTGCACTAAAATTAAGAAATTGTGAAAATGAGGCAAGGGTTAGTGAGTATGAAAAGTGAGGTATGAAAGAGAATGTGAGATAAGAAATAGTAAATTAATTGGTGTTGTAAATATAAAAGTAAATTAGGAGAGAGAATGAGTGAGAATAATAATAAAAATTATTTGTCATGTTAGGAAAGGGACACTTACTATGGGACAAACTAAAAAGGGAAAATGGACACTTATTCTGAAATGGAGGGAGTAGTATTTTGGACAATTATGTCATCAACTCACTATTATTGACCTATTTTGCATCAATTCTTTAACAAATACTCCCTCCGTCCCACGTCATTGTGAATCATTTTTTCGGGCACGATAATTAAGAAATATTATTAAGATAATGAAAATGTGTGGTAGGAAATGAAGAGAGAGAATGAGTGGAGTTGGTTGAATAAATTGTGTGGTAGGAAATGAAGAGAGAGAATGAGTGGGTGGGGTAGGGTGAATATAAAATAATAAATTTATTTCCATTTTGGGCAATTTGCATTCACGTGGGACGGACCAAAATGGAAATAAGTTTGCATTCACGTGGGACGGAGGGAGTATATCAAATCAAACTAAAAATATTAAATTATGACGTAGAAAAGTAACACTTATTTTGAGGTAGACGAAAATGAAATTGTGATGGTTATTATTATTATGAAAATGAAATGGTGGGAGTATTTAATTTCTTGTAGCAACATAAATTTGACACGAAAATGACATCAAATTTTCAACTTATATTGTCATTTGGAAAATATTCTATATGTCTTTTATGCGATCATATTTGTTTGACTATTGATTATGGGCACACGACCAAGGACTTACGTTAGTATTAGGGAATGCTATTTATTCATATTAAAGATTTGGTAATAACATCATGAAGGTTGAATTTACATAAAGTGAGTAGGTACTTAGATTCAAACTATGTGATTGAAACAAGTATCAATATATGATATGTGCATTCATTTTCAATCGTCAATGTCATGCTACGTTGTTTATGACTTAAGAGTTAGAGTTTGTTTGGATACTCATTTTCAAAACGTTGAATCTGAACCAAAATACTAATTTATATTTAGATGGATCGTTTTTTGATTTTGGTTGAGACCTAATTTACATACGTACGAGATTAAAAGATGTTCATATTTATAATACTAGTGAGTAACCCGTCGAAATTCGACGGGCATATTAAAGTTTATTATTATTTATTGCTATAATCTGTAATTTCATTAGGCCATATTGTTTTCGTTTATTTAATTGAAATTACAGAGTAAATGGGATGGAGAGAGTATACCTCGTATTCATGTTGTCGTTTAGGATGCAAATGATGCTTATACCATGTTTTTCCTAATTGTTTTGGCTTAGGCCAGGGTGATCATCATGCGTAAGTAATCGCAAAGAACTTGTTCATTACAATATACAAAATGCTTTGAGGAAAGATAGAAAGGAAAGAGAAGATGAAAACTTTGTGTATATTGGAACACAATACTGAAATTGTTTATATAGGACTAAGTTTTTAAAAGACATGTCTTTTCAAATTCAGAGACAGATTTTCAACGCTTTATGACGGTTGAAACCGGTAATTCAAAAATCAAATCTTGGCATTATTCAGAACTTAAAATAATAATTTAAAATAATATTAAAAAATATTTTAATATTAATTTACAAAAATTAAATTAGTTCAGCACATCATTTGACTGCCAAGATTCGAGCTTTATGTTTATAAAAACCTGTGTCATGGGGCTATGCCCGATGACTTTTGTCGGTCTCGAAAAGAGCTTCGATTTGATATGTTGTGCGTTCCGTGGTTCATCCGAAATCAAAAGTTACGCCCTTTTTAGCGCACACACCTAAACTTTACCAAAAACTCTTATTTCAAAAAAGACTTTTAATTTTCATCTTTTACCACACAATTTTACATAAGTTTCAACATCTTTATCATCACCAAGTATCACTTAGTACACTTGATAGAAATTAGGAAATCATAAATACTCGTATCTTTTTGGTTGAGTATTTTATTAATCAAGCATTAAACAATCAAGAAGGCAGGCTCAAATGACATACAAACCGAGTTAATATGCATTAGAAATTGGTTATAACATCTAAAAACCCATTATACATTAAGGTTAGTAAACAACATTAAATGTTAGTAAAACACTGATATTTCTATCCTAAGAATAATAGCTCGTTAGAAATTGAAATATCATTTAATTATTAATCACTACTGGAACGAAAAGAATGTTTATTATTTAAACAAATTATATTTAAATCAAAATCTAAAATAAAACTCTTCATTGAATGTGACACATGGCGATTAATAATTGGTGAACATAGAGCTGACTTGGAATTTCACGTGGCGAGCTGTATGGTCTTGAAATGTTTCTGCTTTTATATATTATATAGATTGAATGACCATTATTGTCTCAAAATAAATGTTCTTTTAAATTTTTTGATTTAATTTTTTTCATAATTCATTATATTTTTACAAATGTAAAATTTTGAAAATGAATTAAAAGAATGTTTATTATTTTTTCTAGATTAAAATTAAATTTTTTAAAATGATTATTAAATTTTGAAAAAAAAATCATTCATTTTAGGATGGAGAGAATAATACAATTTAAACAAATTAAATTTAATCCAATAAAATAAACTAATCTAATAATCTAAAATCTAATATGGGGGATAATGATAAGAGAAATCAGTGCATGCTCCAAGACAATATTTCTACTTTCTACCACCATCACATTCTTCCGGATGAAGTAGTTGAACCGCTGTTGTTTGAATTTATTACGTTTAAAAATATTTTGTTTGGATTTAAAAGCTAAAATTTGTGTTTAAATCAAAATCTAAAATAAAACTCTTCATTGAATGTGACACATGGCGGCTAATAATTGGTGAACATAGAGTGACTTGGAATTCCACGTGGCGAAATTTGTATGGTCTTGAAATGTTTACGCTTTTATATATTATATAGATTGAATGACCATTATTGTCTCAAAATAAATGTTCTTTTAAATTTTTTGATATAATTTTTTTTCATAATTCATTATATTTTTACAAATGTAAAATTTTGAAAATGAATTAAAAGAATGTTTATTATTTTTTCTAGATTAAAATTAAATTTTTTAAAATGATTATTAAATTTTGAAAAAAATCATTCATTTCAGGATGGAGAGAATAATACAATTTAAACAAATTAAATTTAATCCAATAAAATAAACTAATCTAATAATCTAAAATCTAATATGGGGGATAATGATAAGAGAAATCAGTGCATGCTCCAAGACAATATTTCTACTTTCTACCACCATCACATTCTTTCGGATGAAGTAGTTGAACCGCTGTTGTTTGAATTTATTACGTTTAAAAATATTTTGTTTGGATTTAAAAGCTAAAATTTGTGTTTAAATCAAAATCTAAAATAAAACTCTTCATTGAATGTGACACATGGCGGCTAATAATTGGTGAACATAGAGCTGACTTGAAATTTCACGTGGCGAGCTGTATGGTCTTGAAATGTTTCTGCTTTTATAAATTATATAGATTGAATGACCATTATTGTCTCAAAATAAATGTTCTTTTAAATTTTTTGATTTAATTGTTTTTCATAATTCATTATATTTTTACAAATGTAAAATTTTGAAAATGAATTAAAAGAATGTTTATTATTTTTTCTAGATTAAAATTAAATTTTTTAAAATGATTATTAAATTTTGAAAAAAAATCATTCATTTTAGGATGGAGAGAATAATACAATTTAAACAAATTAAATTTAATCCAATAAAATAAACTAATCTAATAATCTAAAATCTAATATGGGGGATAATGATAAGAGAAATCAGTGCATGCTCCAAGACAATATTTCTACTTTCTACCACCATCACATTCTTCCGGATGAAGTAGTTGAACCGCTGTTGTTTGAATTTATTACGTTTAAAAATATTTTATTTGGATTTAAAAGCTAAAATTTGTGTTTAAATAAAAATCTAAAATAAAACTCTTCATTGAATGTGACACATGGCGGCTAATAATTGGTGAACATAGAGCTGACTTGGAATTCCACGTGGCGAGCTGTATGGTCTTGAAATGTTTCTGCTTTTATATATTATATAGATACTCCCTCCGTCCCACCTTTTTATAGACTTTTGGGTTTTGCACGAAAATTAAGGAGAAAATATTATATTGAAAGTGTTGTGAGTGTGAAAATAAAATAGGAGAGAGAATGAGTGGAGAGAATAGTAAATTATAATGGTGATGTGAGTATTAAAATAATGTAGGAGAGAGAATGAGGGGAGGAAATAGTAAAGATTCCTTTCCATTTTAGGAAAGTATATATTATTGTGGGACGCCCAAAAAGAAAAGTTTACTCCCTCCGTCCAAGTAGTTACTTCACAGTTACTGTACTCACGTAAATTAAGGAGTGGGTATTATATTGAAAGTGTTGTGAGTGTGAAATTAAAATAGGAGAGAGAATGAGTGGAGGGAATAATAAATTATAATGGTGTTGTGAGTATTAAAATAATGTAGGAGAGAGAATGAGTGGAGGGAATAGTAAAGATTCCTTTCCATTTTGAGAAAGAAACAAAGTGTGAAGTATGTAATTGGACGCCCAAAATAGAAAGTGTGAAGTATGTAATTGGACGCCCAAAATAAAAAGTGTGAAGTATGTAACTGAACGGAGGGAGTATATATTATCATGGGACGGAGGGAGTATATAACTCAAATTAAATAGAAATGATTTGATTTGTTACTGATAAATTGTTTTCACCCATATAAATGATATATTTTTACACCTATTATATGCTCAATCTTGGGTGTTTTGATAGATTTTTGAATTGATTATAAGTATAGGGAAAAAGGAGAAATATACGGATATTGATTTTGATGAGTACAAATAAACGATAAATAGCATATCGGCAAATGAAGAAAAGAATGGAAATTACAAAATAATAAAGTGGAGATGACACTGAGCATTGAATTCCATTGAATAGTAATCGTCAAAGCTTTCCAACGATATACTCCCTCTCTCTGTCCCATACTAACATACCCGTTTACTGTTCGGCGTGGAAATTAAGGAAAGTGGGTAATGGAGAAAGTGTTGTGAGTATAAAAGTAAAATATGAGAGAGAATGAGTGGAGGGAATAGTAAAGTTGATTGGTGTTGTGAGTATAAAAGTAAAATAGGAAAGAGAATGAGTGGAGAGAATAGTAAAGATTCTTTGCCATTTTAGAAAAAGGGTATGTTATTATGGGACGCCCAAAATGACAAAATGTGTATGTTATTATGAAACGGATGGAGTATATGGCACGTACGAAACGGAGTTTGTATGATGAAATTATGTCTTTCGAAAGTTTGTCGAATTCTGAGCGGTCGCACAGAATAACACTGTGCGCCCGCACACATGGGAACGAAACTCGAAGAAACATTCGGCCCACTTGTGCGACCACACACCAATTGTTGGGCGGTCTCACTGTCAGGGACCTTAGGGGAATTTTACAAAAATTGAGAGAATCATTGGGAATCAATTTCAGGGACTTTTTACATATTTTTTCATAATTGGAGGACTTTTTAAGAATTTCCAAAATCATAGGGACCTAAATGGAGTTTTTTGCCAACACCTAGGATTTTTCTTTTTTAATAAGGAATTCTTATATTTTCCTAATTTTGACACCTGTTTAGCCCTGTATAAATAGAAAACCTCTAGCTATATATTTTTTGTATTTTACTACATTTTTTTGAACTGTAAACAATGATTAAAGGATCAAGATACAGGTTTTATATTCTTATTTTATTTCTTTGTTTTTTCTTTTATATCTCTTAGTAGCTAAATCACTTGATTTGATAATTGAGTAAATAACTATTTGATATTTATGATAAGGTTTTAATTCTTCATATTCTTTCTCGTTCTTCTTATTCTCAATATTTGCAAAGATCATTCTTGATTTCAATTGTATGATTAATATACACTTTGAATTTTGAATTTACTTGGGTATAAACCATTACACTCGTGTGGATAGTTTATACCATTGTTGAGATAAATAGATTTATTTGAGAATCTAGCGTATGTCAAACAAATCTAGATTCTAATGTTCTAATGTTCTTATGATTTAATTGAATCTATTGAATGTTTATATTGAATTAGCGAAAAGTATAAACAAGAGAGAGATATTAGGATTGCAATCCGCAAATCAAACATTCTAACTCTATCCTTTTGTGAATAAACATTTGAATGAGATTGATATCTTTTATCACCTTGTAAATAAAGGATAAAGTGAATATAGTTATCAATCCCAATTCATGAATCTCTTTTTTCTTGATTTCTTTTACGTGCTTTAATCATTGTTTTTTAGGATAATAATCAGTCAAAGACTTAAAACTCCTTCTTGGTTACTTCTTGCAATATTTAAATATACTTGTTCCACACAAATTTCTGTGGAGTTGACCCTTAGATGCGTGCATATTACTAATGCGATAACTAATGCGCTTGCTAGTTAATTAATACAAGAGGAGAAATTATACATCATGTTTTTTACGCCGTTGTCGGTGAATTATTATGATTGAACAAGTTAATTTTGATAGTA
Source organism: Adenophora triphylla var. japonica (assembly GCA_022495995.1). Taxonomy (NCBI): domain Eukaryota; kingdom Viridiplantae; phylum Streptophyta; class Magnoliopsida; order Asterales; family Campanulaceae; genus Adenophora; species Adenophora triphylla. Next base: position 27,235 of record JAFEMH010007634.1, read on the forward strand.
CAGTGTAAATAGTTTTCTTTTTCTTATTTTCTTTTAAGTGTAAACAGTTTTTCTTTATTATTTTAATTTTTTCTTTTTGTTTAAAATTAAAGTGTGAGATAATTTTTGAGGGATGTATGGAATGAGCATCAATGACGAATTAGTTTATCTAGAAGTGAGCAGACAACTAACCAATGCATCTAAAAAATTAGATATTCTTGTCGCACAAAGAAATTTTGTTAATTATAATATGCAATAGCCAAGTGCTAATTGTGTTGTTTAATATCATACTACTATTAATTGTTTGTCTAGGGCATATTTTCCTAATTATTCTCCATAGGTACAATAAAGAAGTTCATTTCAGCCATGGCAACCACAATATGATTATTCTCCCAATTCTTATGCACAGGGTGGAAAAATCATTCAAATCAGGTATGGAACAGTTATGAGTCAGTTTCTTATAATCAACCACAACCTAAAATGCTACCATGGGAGGAGGCTCTGACAAAAGTGAAGGAGGAAAATCTTCAACAACAACACCAATTTGATGCAGCCATAAGTAGGCTGAAAGCACAAATAATTAAATGGTGGTGGCTACGAGGGGTTGTTAGCGCGATACTAGTCTTATCCATCCTGAACATTATGATTGGGAGGATGAGTCAGTTAGTGATGAATTACCGACTCTCTCTCCGTCTCATGCCAGTGATATTGTTGTTGATGAAGAAAAGGATGGGGTGGAAGAGAAATTAAATAATAATGAGGTCGTTCATATTGATGTGGTTATATCCTACAAAATCGATGAACACTGCCTCAATGAAGGCCTTTTCATCCCGTTGAAAGTGTGAAAATTAATTTCCCCATCATTCTTGTGCTCCCACCTATTTTTCAGTGTGGAAAAAGTAACAATGGTTCGCAATAGAAGTAGCCCAACAAGTGAAAGCGTCAAAAATTTTCCTTGGGCACTAAATGATTTTATATCTCGAGGAATATATATGGGGCATAATCCGAAATTAAGGACCCGTGAAAAGTAAAGTAAGCCAAAGGACGAAAAATGAAGTCCAAAACGTGGGCAACAGTCTGACTAACGACTCTAAAGAAATGCGCTTATTGGGAGGCAACCCAACGAGGTATGTTTTATTTGCTTTATTTTATTTTATTTTGTGTCATTTCATCCTTTGAACCCAATGTAAGTTTTTATAGGGGAATGCATATAGTGTCACCATTCAAAAAACTAGAAAATTTTAAAAATGTTGTTCTTTTCATATTTTGAGATGTTGACTAAAGTCTATGATGATTTGAGGGTGATTTAATTTTAAAATCTTGAGTGTTATTATTAATATGGGGATATGATTACATTGAAACATGAAATGTAGGATTTCTTCACCTTTCACTCCCATTTATATTTTCTCGATCATTGTTATCAATTTAGGAGACATTTATAGGATAATTTTGACATTCTCGGGGTCCCTAGAATATGTTCGCATTACTGTAAATAACACATCAATTAGTATATTCAGGAAGTGATATATAACTTTTTTTACCCAATTTGTGATACTTCAATTTTCTAGTCACTTATAAAATTTTTGCTAAAATCCCTTTCGAGCTTTGAAAAGAATGGAAATCTCTCACAAAGTAAAGGTTATCTTAGAACACCATTCGACTTCTATTGTACCCCCATTATCCTACCATTTTAAACTTATACACTATTTTATCACTTTTTCAAGAAAGTTGAACTAAGTAATGAATGGGAATTGTGGGGTATACTTGGAATTAAAGTGTTGAGCGGAAAGTGGTCAATGAAAGAAAGAAAAATAGTTATGTTATGAATTGAAAATAGAGGCGTGAGAAAAATATTTAATACATAGTATTCTTCGTGATCTCTGTATATGCAAAGCAAAAAAAAAAACAAAGAAGAAGAAGAAAAGTCTGAAAATCCTTGCCCTCTCTAATGTTGAAGTGAAAAGTGACCAAAGAAAAGAAATGTAATCAACCCAATGTGTGAAAGTATACAAATTTCTAAGTTTGGGGGTTGAATCATGGGTTGACATGGTTGAGCGGAGAGATAAATTTAAAGTGAGGATATTTGTTGAAAACTTTCTAGTTTCGCTTACTTGATTTCGTACTTCCTTAACTTCATTTGTAACCGTAAATATAGCCAGCAATTTTCTCGAGATATTACAAGCCATTAAGCCATATTTGATAATTAAAGAGTAGCCAAGTTGAAAGTTGTGTTTAAACATGTATATTAGTGTCCTTGCTGTTGGGTTTTGGGATTACAAATGGAGCGGAAGAACTTTGAAAAAAATAAAACCCTAGCCCTAAGATCCATCTAACATGAAGAGATAGAAATATGAAATAGAAATTTACATACCCTGAATGCGATTTGTTTGTTCAAAATAGATCTCAAAATTCAAGCCTTAGAATTTTGATGTCGAATCGGATCTTCAAAGCGAATCTCGTAAATGAATCTCAAAACCGTTGATGAAGGTTTTGATCTTCTTCTTGTTCTTACTTGGTGAGGAATCAACGATCGAAGACTTCAAGCTTTTGGTGATTAAATTATCACCATCTATCGGTAATCCACACGCGAACGAACCAAGAACGTTTCTTGTTTGATTGCTAGATGATCCTCGATTATTGAAAACGTTTTTCAATAATCAATGACTAATATGGAATTTCTTGATCTTTGATTCTTAATCTAGATCTCAATTTTAGTGTTTCATAAACCCTAAAATTACTTGTATTTTTGGCTGACCAAAGGATTGTATTTATATCAAATATAAATCCCTAACTATTAGGAAAAGAATCCTTGTCAAAAACCAAAACCTATCCAGCTAAGGAAACCTTGTACGGACAGATTTTGACCACGGGCACGAGTCGTGCTCAAGAGCACAAGTCGTGCCCAATGGCCAAGTTTGTCGCACCACGAGTCGTGCCAGAAAATCAATTGTGCAGATCAAAGGACACGAGTCGTGCTTGAGGGCACGACTCGTCCCACAGGGCACGAGTCATCCCCAAATGATTGCACTCTGATACAGTCGTCCCTTCACAAGGCACGACTTGGGCTAGACCGGGACGAGTCGTCTCATGAGCCCAGAGTTCACCATTTTAGCCATTTTCAATCCGTTCTTTTGTGTGTGACCCTTTAGAAATTATATTTTATGTTGGTAGTGAGTTAAAACTTCAACCTCACAAGACATAAGTGACATCTAGTAATTGTCAAAAGCTTTCCAACGATATATGACACATCTGAAACGGAGTTCGCACGAAGAAGTTATTCCCTTCGAAAATTTGTCAAATTATGAGGGGCCGCACACTATAACACGGTGAGCCCGCACACATGGGAATGAAACTCGAAGAGACCTGCGGCCCACTTGTGCGATCACACACCAATTTTTGTGCAGCCACACAGCCTGGGACCTTAGGGGAATTTTACAAAAAGTGAGGGGCCTGTTGGGAATTAATTCTAGGAAATTTTTTTTTGATATTTTTGTATAATTGGAAGACATTTTTGGAATTCTCAAAATTTCAGGAATCTTAAAGGAATTTATGCCAGCACCTAGGATTTTCTTTTTTCAATAAGAAATACTTATGTTTCATAATTTTGAATCCTGTTTAGTTCTATTATAAATATAAAACCTTTAGCTAGGTAATTTCTTTATATTTCAATACACTTTTAAGGATCGTAAACAATAATTGAAAGATACAAATTCAGGTTTTATGTTATTATTTTATTTTTTTTAGTAGCTAAATCTCTTGATTTGTGAATTTGGTAAATAAATATTGGATCTTTATACTAAGGTTTTAATTATTCCTATTCTTTCTCATTCTTGTTACTCTGATCAATATTTTTAAAGTTCATTCTTGATTTCAATTGTATGATTAATACTCCCTCCGTTCCGGTCGAAAAGGCACAAATTTTCTTTTTGAGTGTCCCATTTAAAAAGGCACAGTCCCAAAAAGGAAAGTTTTTATTACTATTCCACCCACTCATTCTCTCTCCTACTTTACTTTTACACTCACAACATTCTCTCTCCTAATTATTCCTCTCACTCATTCTCTCTCCTATTTAATTTTTCATACTCACAAAATTTAAACTTTTTCTCTTTCCTACATCACTTTTCTTAATTTGTGTGCGAGGTTGATTTTGTGCCTTTTGGGCTGGGACGGAGGGAGTATACTATTTGAATCTTGAATTTACTTGGGCTTAAACCATTACACTCGCGTGTATAGTATATACTTCTACCATTGTTGAGATGAATATATGTAACGACCCTAACCCTAGGCACTAATTTAACACCATATTGTGTGCTTTTAATATTATGGTTAATATTATGTGATCATTTTATATTTTTGATTTTTATATTAGGATAAAATGATAAGAAAATAAATAATGTTCTAGAGGAAAAATAATAATTAGAAATAAATAAAGTAATAGAATGTAGTAGTAATAAATGGACAAATAAAATGTTGTGGATTGGGAGAATTAATTTAAAATAATGAAAGAGTTTTGGTAAGGAATAATTGAGGTAGGGGACAAAAATCCCCAAAACCCTCCCTCACTCTTCCCTTGGCCGGCCCCCCCCCCCCTCTCTCTCACCAATTATATACTCCTCCTTCTTCTTCTTCCTCTTCACTTCTCCCTCATACTTTTCATGGAACCCATTAATGGAGCTTCATCTTCTCAAGCTCCCACCAAGCTCAAACCTTCACCGTTTTTCAATTCGGGAGCACTTTTGGAATCGGGAGACCAAGAGGAGTTCATCAAGCTAAAGAAATCCTTGATCCATCTCCGATTTTTAAGGTGAGTTATTATGACCCTTCTCTTCTCTAATTGTTCATGAGATAATTATTGTTGTTATTGTTGTTAAAATGCTCATAGGATGCTTTGGTAACCCTCTTGGAGGGAAAGAATTGATTTAGATCATAAGGAAATGTGGGTGTTCTTGGAAGTGTTAAATAATGAAAAAAATGGAAGGAACTAGTTTAGAATGGTTGGAATCCTCTTTGAAGTTAAGAAATGGGTAAATAACATAGTATGATATTATTGTTAATGTAAGTAAATTTGGAAGTATAAGAAATGGGTGGAGTTAGATTTAGAATGTTAAATCTTGAAATGTGTTAGTAAAATGGGTTGGAAATCATGTGATAAATGATCTAGGTTATATCATTTTGGGTTTAAATGATTTAGGATGAGGTTGTGAAGTATGATATTGTCTATGAAAGTTGATAAAAGGGTAAGAAGATGGATTGATTAGATTAAAAGGGATTACATGGAAATCTTGAAAATTGGTAGTAAATTGGGTGGAAAATCAAGTGGAAATGATCTAGGTGTGGGACTTGATACCTTGGAGATTTAATGAGTTAGAAGTAAGTAACCAAGTTAGAAAGTTCCTTTAGGTTGATAACTTAGAAGGCACTTGGTGGAAAATTTGGATTCTTGGAAAATTGTGATTGTTGCTGCTGTTGTTACCTGTTCTGGGCCGAGGCACGAGTCGTGCCCCTTGGCTCGAGTCGTGCCCTTGGCCCAAATCGTGACCACGAGTCGTTCTATGGAGTTCCAATCGTTCTGAGTGACTTAAGGGAGTGAGCACGAGTCGTGCCCATAGGCACGAGTCGTGCCCTGGCCTGGTGTTTCACATCAAATTTAGAGCTGTTTAAACCTAAACAAACTCGAACCGAAATAGAATCTCTCTAACCTAGATTAAAGTAGAATACTTTGGCTACACATTAATATCCTAAGTGATCAAAATGGAATTGGGGAAGTACTTTAAATGTTACTTGGAAAATGCTAGTTAACATGGTTTGGTAACTTAACAGAAATGATTTCAACTTGGTAGAGTTAACTGGGATCCTTATAGAGATCATATATTATTGTATAATGACTAAGTAAGATAGGTTGATGATATCTCATTATCTTACTGGAGTATTTATTCATGGATTGTATTATGCTTAGCGTGTTACATAAATGCTGCACTCTGATTATTGGTTGAACATGAGTATATTTTATCATGTGACTATATTGCTTATTTATGCATAGTGTGTTAAAGAAATGTTGCACTATGATGTTGGTTGAGCATGGGTATATTTTACCATGTTGCTATGTGTTTATCCCCTTTGTGGATTTATTCAAGTATCTATTATGTGCTTGATTATGTGTGAGTCAGCTGACATTTGGGGGTATAACATAATACGATCAATTATGGAAGTGTGACCTAATGTGATCGGATTATGTTATACCTGTGACCGTCCCCTTCTGTGGCCACAGTTTGGGGTATAGCATCTGTAGTGAGCCAAAAGCCTTACAGAGTTGCTACTGTCTTATTTGGTTCCCTGAAAAACGGGTCTTATAAGACGTGAGTATTGCTTAAGCAGCTCACTGTAAGATTGGAGTATTATTATACCCAATATTGTACGACTACTGTTCAGACGGGAAAAGGTAAACCAAGGTAATGTAAGGTGTTTACAGCTTTTCCAACGTGTTATGTGCAACTTGTTATGTGTTGCATCTTATATGGCATATTGCTGCATTCATAATAGCTTCTTTGAGATTTATTCTCACCCCTCTCCCTTTACTGTTTTAGATTCCGAGACAGGTGGACCGGCCAAGTAGGGGCGGTGAGGAGTTTGGAGGTTATATTTTGGGGTTTGTCGGGTTTGACTAGATTGGTATGGAAAGTGTACGTTGGTATAAATCATTTACGGAAATTGTATTATTAAATCTTCATTTATTTTTATAACCAATGCCTTTTTGTAACTAAACAGTTTCGTACTTTCTAAGTTAGTCAACTATTTCTCCATTTGAAAAGGTGTAGACTTATTTTGAAAATGGTTATGTTATGTTAAATAAAAGGTTTTAAAATAGAATTGAAATTTGGGTTAGTTTTGAGGACGCTCCAGCTCGGGATACGTGTAGGTTCCGGGTCGGGGTCCTCACAGTTGGTATCAGAGCTCGGTTAGAATTCTCGGGGTAGAGTCTAGCTGAGTGAGAGTGTGTGGTAACTTACGTCGAGAGTATTATGCAGAATTTGTTCAAAGACAAACAAAATGATATTGACCAACCGAGGAATCAAGGAAGGGTGAGTTATGGAAAGATAGATTTCCCCACCATCATTTGAGGTATTTTACCTGTCTCAGGAATTAGGGTTCATACTTTTATAAATCCGCGTGCATTCGTTCTCATGTGGCATTACATTTCATCTTTATGTGCATAATTGGCCTAAAAGTTGTTTTATGTGCTGGAGGTTCTACTCCTATGGGGTCGTACCTCGAATCATCCTTAATTATCTTGGTAGTTGTGATTAAGTGGGCATGTATTGCCGGTGGATTTGGTCGAGTTACCAATCCGTGAATCGTCGTTATATTAACCTAAATTAATTGAGTAGTTGTTGTGTTTGAGGAGGACTGTCGCAAGAAGCGAGTCTCCTTATCTACATTTGATTTACCTCCATGTATAATTGAGTCAGGTAAATTATTAATTGATATTATGTCACATACTCGTAATTGTCGAAAGTATGGCCTAAGGAATGTGAAGGTTATTTGGGTTGTGTGTTATATTTGATTTAAATACACTTGAATTATCTCATGTATCGGTGGTAAATGAATTTGTGAACTCTTAGTTGAGGTTAGGTATATGGCCTAATTAAGATTGGTTTATGGTGGTATAATTGCATGATTAGTTATTCATTGGTGTCTCGTGGTAGAGACTAGATATATGAGACTAGTATTGGAAGTGATAGTCTAAGTGGGATTGTATGAGTTATAAAATATCGCGAGTACGAGATCTTATAGAACTAATATGTCTTTGCCTTATGTGCTATAAGTTTATTTTCTAAGGAGAGATTGATTGAATTTTTGCTACTAATTGAATAGGAAATCAGATATTTTGTAAGTGATATCACCCTATAAGTTGACTAAGTGGTGTTTTTCAAGTGAGTTTCAAAAATGGGTTTTCATCAGGTATCATACCAGGATATTGAAGCTGAGTAGATATAAGTCACTATTTCGGAATTCGGATCCCTAGTTAGAGTATACAAATTGGGATGATGGAATTGATGATTCAACTTGAGAAATTAATTGATAAAGAAGATAACTAGCTTAGCGATTCTCAGTAAGGATAAATTGTTACTGTATTTAGAAAAGATGATACTTGGTGGTTAATTATAAGGTTATAGAGATCTCAAATTAGTAACTGTAAGCAATAAGTATTCGTTATCACTTGTTGATAATTTGCATGACTGATTTTAGAATTTGTAGGATACTCAATGGTTATCAGTTGAATTTCGGGTGTTACGATTGCAGTGAATAATTGTTGTAAGGATGTACTTAAGACAACATTTGTATCTAGTATGAACGTTTTGGTTTATGAGTGTGTATTAGTTATGGAGAGGTAAATAGGGTGAATGCGAAGAAGTATAATAGATACAGTTATTGGTGACTTAAAGGATCAACTTTAGAAATTGGTAATATATGTATATGGTTCGTTTTGAGAATTGAATATCATTAGTTGAGAAAATGAGGATGAATCTTATGGGAAGAAAGGATACCTTAGGATGACCATACCCTATAGGTCAATTTAGTTGCGTAACTCATATGAGGGATTAGTGTGATGTTTGAAAGATATTGACGTTATACGGATTTTGAGTTTGTTGATGGTTATTGAGAGATAAGTTAGATTATACTGTAAGGTTTAATTGAAATTCGGAAATGATTGATCTATGTGAGTTCCAATTTTATTTTCTGAGTTAGAAATTTTGGTATTTGATTTGGAACTAGATGTTTACCATATGTTGTTGCTAGGTGCGATACCAATATCAAAGGTAGGGGATAGATTACTCAAATTAAGTAAAAGTGTTGAATATACAACTTGAGACATTATTGGATTGAGGGTGATTTACCTAGTTTATAATCTTAATGGTTGTCTTAGTGTTATTTATCGGAGATAGTAATAGTATTGCGAGATTGTGTTTTCTTATAGAGAAATTAACTAAGTAAAAATATTATGAGTGGTGGCTACACTATAATGAGAAGTCAAACAAAAATATTATGTTAGAATTGTTTTAAATGTGCTTTAAAAACTTTGGGTTGTATATCGAACTTCGGTATGAGCAATTGTGCCCTTCGGGGATAGTTGAATTAATAAGGTAAGTAAACCATTCTCGTGTAAATTAAAATCTGTGAGTAATTTGACTATCTACCACTGGTATGGGACGGTTGTAGATAATTAAATCACTCGAGTTATTTTGTTAGCTTGTCAATCCTTTGAAATTTCTGAGTGGTTTAGTTAATTAAAACTGGTATGGGCCGGTTTTAAATAAGTAAACCATTCGGGCCTCTTTGGATCTCTTCTTATATTATCATTGGAAATTTTGGAAAATGTTGTAAATTTTCGAAAGACATGTTACTTTAAAGTTATAGTTCGTACAGAAGCAAGTAGAAAAGCAACCTAGTTTCCCTATAGTGATTAATTGTATTAAAAAGTTTTGATCCGAGAAATAATTGATAAATTGTGGATTTATTAATGTGGAAGTCGCAGTGGACTCGGTTTTTGTTTGGTGATTGGATCGGCTCCGTTGTGGGCGGCCAACCCTTCAATTTGAATATTGATTTGCCACTAGTCCTGAACATATTGGAATATTGAATGGTAATAATAGAATGTTGATGTTAGAAGATTTATTAAAATATTTAGAGTTCTAGGTTGAACTTGAGAGTTTATCACTATAAATTTTGTGATTAAGTTGCATTGGAAGGAAAGGAGGGTATGTTATTTTGTTATAGAAGGTTGAATTATATTTTCTACCCGTTATTTATATAGCTTGACGAGATGTTAGTTATGAGAAAGGCGATGGGCGTGGTTATACTGAGGTTTATACTGAAGAGAGGGTTCGAGATGTTATTAATAAAGTCCTCACTTATGTTAGGGGATAGTTCGATTGTATAAAACTCATAGTGTTAAATGGATCGGATAGACATCGTTCGGGAAAGTCCTTTTGGGAAGGTAGGAATGCTATTAAGTTTAACCTTGTGAAAAGTTGAGGAATCATTACTTGATGTTGATGATATGCTACGGGCATGTACAATGGATTTTAGTAGTCGATAGGTCCTACGATTACCAGTGGTTGGGTGCGTATAATAGCAATTATCATTCTAGCATTGAGATAAAACCGTATGAGGCATAGTTGGGAAGAAAACATCGATCTCTAATTTGTTGGGGTGAGTTTGGAGAAGCTTATAGGGTAATATCATATTATTATTGGAATTAGAAAATTTTGGGGAAGAATTACAACATTGAAGAGATTAGTTGGGAATTGAAGTCTGAGGTATACATGTAATCGAGGCGGGTTGATCTGTTAGGTAAGTGACGGTCAAATTCGGGACGAATTTTCTTTAAGGGGGAGTGAGTGTAACGACCCTAACCCTAGGCACTAATTTAACACCATATTGTGTGCTTTTAATATTATGGTTAATATTATGTGATCATTTTATATTTTTGATTTTTATATTAGGATAAAATGATAAGAAAATAAATAATGTTCTAGAGGAAAAATAATAATTAGAAATAAATAAAGTAATAGAATGTAGTAGTAATAAATGGACAAATAAAATGTTGTGGATTGGGAGAATTAATTTAAAATAATGAAAGAGTTTTGGTAAGGAATAATTGAGGTAGGGGACAAAAATCCCCAAAACCCTCCCTCACTCTTCCCTTGGCCGGCCCCCCCCTCTCTCTCACCAATTATATACTCCTCCTTCTTCTTCTTCCTCTTCACTTCTCCCTCATACTTTTCATGGAACCCATTAATGGAGCTTCATCTTCTCAAGCTCCCACCAAGCTCAAACCTTCACCGTTTTTCAATTCGGGAGCACTTTTGGAATCGGGAGACCAAGAGGAGTTCATCAAGCTAAAGAAATCCTTGATCCATCTCCGATTTTTAAGGTGAGTTATTATGACCCTTCTCTTCTCTAATTGTTCATGAGATAATTATTGTTGTTATTGTTGTTAAAATGCTCATAGGATGCTTTGGTAACCCTCTTGGAGGGAAAGAATTGATTTAGATCATAAGGAAATGTGGGTGTTCTTGGAAGTGTTAAATAATGAAAGAAATGGAAGGAACTAGTTTAGAATGGTTGGAATCCTCTTTGAAGTTAAGAAATGGGTAAATAACATAGTATGATATTATTGTTAATGTAAGTAAATTTGGAAGTATAAGAAATGGGTGGAGTTAGATTTAGAATGTTAAATCTTGAAATGTGTTAGTAAAATGGGTTGGAAATCATGTGATAAATGATCTAGGTTATATCATTTTGGGTTTAAATGATTTAGGATGAGGTTGTGAAGTATGATATTGTCTATGAAAGTTGATAAAAGGGTAAGAAGATGGATTGATTAGATTAAAAAGGGATTACATGGAAATCTTGAAAATTGGTAGTAAATTGGGTGGAAAATCAAGTGGAAATGATCTAGGTGTGGGACTTGATACCTTGGAGATTTAATGAGTTAGAAGTAAGTAACCAAGTTAGAAAGTTCCTTTAGGTTGATAACTTAGAAGGCACTTGGTGGAAAATTTGGATTCTTGGAAAATTGTGATTGTTCTTCTTTGTTGTTACATTGCGGGCCGAGGCACGAGTCGTGCCCCTTGGCTCGAGTCGTGCCCTTGGCCCAAATCGTGACCACGAGTCGTTCTATGGAGTTCCAATCGTTCTGAGTGACTTAAGGGAGTGAGCACGAGTCGTGCCCATAGGCACGAGTCGTGCCCTGGCCTGGTGTTTCACATCAAATTTAGAGCTGTTTAAACCTAAACAAACTCGAACCGAAATAGAATCTCTCTAACCTAGATTAAAGTAGAATACTTTGGCTACACATTAATATCCTAAGTGATCAAAATGGAATTGGGGAAGTACTTTAAATGTTACTTGGAAAATGCTAGTTAACATGGTTTGGTAACTTAACAGAAATGATTTCAACTTGGTAGAGTTAACTGGGATCCTTATAGAGATCATATATTATTGTATAATGACTAAGTAAGATAGGTTGATGATATCTCATTATCTTACTGGAGTATTTATTCATGGATTGTATTATGCTTAGCGTGTTACATAAATGCTGCACTCTGATTATTGGTTGAACATGAGTATATTTTACCATGTGACTATATTGCTTATTTATGCATAGTGTGTTAAAGAAATGTTGCACTATGATGTTGGTTGAGCATGGATATATTTTACCATGTTGCTATGTGTTTATCCCCTTTGTGGATTTATTCAAGTATCTATTATGTGCTTGATTATGTGTGAGTCAGCTGACATTTGGGGGTATAACATAATACGATCAATTATGGAAGTGTGACCTAATGTGATCGGATTATGTTATACCTGTGACCGTCCCCTTCTGTGGCCACAGTTTGGGGTATAGCATCTGTAGTGAGCCAAAAGCCTTACAGAGTTGCTACTGTCTTATTTGGTTCCCTGAAAAACGGGTCTTATAAGACGTGAGTATTGCTTAAGCAGCTCACTGTAAGATTGGAGTATTATTATACCCAATGTTGTACGACTCGTTCGAGGACGGGAAAAGGTAAACCAAGGTAATGTAAGGTGTTTACAGCTTTTCCAACGTGTTATGTGCAACTTGTTATGTGTTGCATCTTATATGGCATATTGCTGCATTCATAATAGCTTGCTGAGATTTATTCTCACCCCTCTCCCTTTACTGTTTTAGATTCCGAGACAGGTGGACCGGCCAAGTAGGGGCGGTGAGGAGTTTGGAGGTTATATTTTGGGGTTTGTCGGGTTTGACTAGATTGGTATGGAAAGTGTACGTTGGTATAAATCATTTACGGAAATTGTATTATTAAATCTTCATTTATTTTTATAACCAATGCCTTTTTGTAACTAAACAGTTTCGTACTTTCTAAGTTAGTCAACTATTTCTCCATTTGAAAAGGTGTAGACTTATTTTGAAAATGGTTATGTTATGTTAAATAAAAGGTTTTAAAATAGAATTGAAATTTGGGTTAGTTTTGAGGACGCTCCAGCTCGGGATACGTGTAGGTTCCGGGTCGGGGTCCTCACAATATATTTATTTGATAACCTAACGAAAGTCAAACAAATCTAGGTTATAATGTCTTATGATTTAATTGAATCTCTTGAATGTTTATATTGAATTAACGGAAAGTATATAAAAAGGATAGATATTAAGGTTGCAATACGCAAATCAAACGTTCCAATTTTATACTTTTGTGAATGAACCCTTAAATGAGATTAATCTCTTTTATCACTTTGAAAATAAAGCATAAAGTGAAGATAGTTATTAATCCCAATCCATGAATCTTTTGTGTTTTTGATTTCTTTTACGTGCTTTAATCATTGCTCTCTTAGGATAATAATCAACCAAATACTGAAAACCCCTTTTTGGTTATTTCTTGAACTATTTAAATATATTTGTTTCACACGAGTCTTTGTGAATTCGACCTTACATGCCTGCATATACTACTGCAATAACTAATACAATTGTTAGATAATTATTACAAAATGAGAAATTCTCTATCAGTTATGGACAATTATATATTACTCCCTCCGTCTCTAAATGTTTGTTCCATTTGACTTTTTTGTTGAACTTTGACCATAAATATATGATAATTTAATTATGTTCATGAAATTCTAAAAGTTGTTGTTGATAATAATATTAATGGTGAATCAATAGAAATTTTTAAAATTTCATGAACATAATTAAATTGTCATATATTTGTGGTCAAAGTTCAACTAAAAAGTCAAATGGAACAAATATTTAGGGACGGAGGGAGTATATGTTTTGATATGTTGGAAAGTGATGGTAAAAATTAGTGGAGCGACTAAATAAAAGGAATGCAAAAGTTACTAGAACAAACTACATCTTAAACAGGTCGACCTAAACAGGTCGACCTGTAGGGGCAGAGATTTATTCTACTTACTGCTTGTGAAGTGCTTCAGTAATCGTCAAGCATTTCATCCACCCTCCTTTTCTTTTTCTTTAAGCGACTTTGATTAATGATTTGGTAATTGTGAATCCCACTCAACGTGAAAATCATTTCATCCATCAAAATACAAAAGCAAATCGCAAGTTAGGGCCCAGCGTTGACTTACATTTTCTCAATTAAGGCATTTATATATCATTTTCACCAATTTAGAGCTCAATATGATCAATAATTAACAATTTGGGAATTATTGGCAGAAATTTTATAAATTCTTAACATTTGAGGTACAATATGATCAACAATTGTCAATTTGGGGTCCAAAATATGGTCGATAATTATCAATTTAGGATCAAATATAGGGATTTATAACGATTTTCGTCAATAATCTCTAAATTGACAATTATTGATTATATTGGGTCCTAAAGTGATAAAATAAAAATATGCAGTCTATTATTGAGAAAAGTATGTTAATATTGGATCCTAAATTACAATTTTCCAAAAAAAGTGACATGAATAGATCAACACCACTCTAATATTTTTCGAATGGTGAGAGCAGCAACTTGGTGACAAGTGATATAATTTTTGCTGGACATTTCTTTTGAAGTCACTTACCGAATTTGATGATTAAGATTAAATATGAATTTATCTGTATATAGATCTTGTTGGAATTTTGATATATGTGGTATGAAGTTCATAGATCCATGACCTTGAAAGTGTCTTGAGCTTGAACTGATTTTTGGCTAAGGGAAAAACAACTTCGAGACTTTGCCAGGGAGAGCGGCCGCGCCAAGGCCAAGGGCGGCCGCGCTAGTCTCCCGAAACTCGACGTGATTTACCTGCAGTTGAGGGCGGTCGCGCTTGTGACTAGGGCGGCCGCGCTTACGACGGGCTTGGTGGTTCCTGGGCTGAATTTCTGAGGGTTTTAGGTTATTTTAATATAACTTTAAAACCTAATTACCACACATATAAATACAATAATCCCTTCAGCCGTTTTGAACTATGAGAGATTAAAGAGAAAACCCTATTCTCTAGTTTCTTTCATTGTTGATTACTCCCCGTTCATAGAGATTTGTTCGTGAGATTCAAGGCGACTGAGATAGGACCGCCGGTGATTACATACCTGTGTGCAAAGTTTTCTTGGTACGTAATCCGAGATCGTTTTATCCTCGAAGGAATTTGCCTGTACCTGAGTTGCACCAATTGGGGGCAATATTTTCTCTTAGGACAGTCGCGACTCGATCTACCCGATAAGTTTTTCTAAATCTCTCTGATTTCTTACTTTGTAAAGATTGATTTTAGATGCTTGAATTACTATGTGTTGATTCATTGCAATCGCTACAATTAAACTGTCAAATGCATGATTGCCCCTATGTGATTATTTGCTTAATCTGCTTGTTGTGCAATTTATATTCCAACAGTCTAAGAGAAAATATTAATCATGTTATTTGTTGATTGTAGTTGTTTCGATATGATCCAGATTTGTCCGTATAATCATTGAACTTGAAAGATTAATTCTTTGTACAAGTAATTTAATATATTTGAAGAATATGTTAAATTGTAATGATTATTATATGTGGTCAAATCTCTTATGCTTGTAATTGATGATTCTAGGTAATATGAAACGGTGAAAATTAGCGCAACTAAATAATTGGGCTAATCAAAGAAAATTTTATAATTGGTGCTTTAGATTGTTAATTTTGTGCTGTTGTAGTAAAAAATTAGTTGTAAAGGTTCATGAAATCTGAATCCTACTAATTTTATATATGAACAAAATATCTCATGGATCATCATGCTGATTGAGATCAAGTTTTGAGTTATTTAGATCATGAGCATAAAACTGATCTACTACCACTTGTATATATTTGTTGATTGATCCAAAAGTTATTTGAATGTTCGGAAAAATCGTTGTTTTAAACCTTGTTGAATGAGATTTCGGATACACCAAAATCTTTTGGGAAGTATTATTTAAACGCACTAATTGATGAGTTAGAAAATTAGTACTATATTAACGATGTTATTATGAAAAGTACTATTTATCTAATTTCGTGTTATGATTTCATTTACTTGAGAAAATCAATAACTGAATAAGCGGATGAGAGAAGTCTTGATCATTCTTGTTGTACTCTAATAAATACTTCAAGAGAATTTTGGGGAAAATTCGATACAGTCATATTGTTTGAGATTATTCCATTAAATTGGAATATTCAGTGTATGACACCTTTGTAGTATTGATAATTAGAGCTGTATAATAACGTTCTTGTAGCTTTATTCAACCTAATGTTAATTATCTTGATAAGGAAAGTGACAAAGTAAAATACATGAGACGGAACTGAAAAGCTGTAGTTTACTTTACTAGTCTCAAAATTTATAATTACTTATGAGTCGCTTAAGTAGTTAGTAAATATATGAGTAAGAGTGCACCTCTTTGAAGTCAAACACTTTCATATATTTACAACTTGAAATTGAAGATTAATGACAATGAAAAATATCAAGTGTTGTTGCAGGACTCATAAACAAATGTGTGAATCTAAAAGTGTTTTTAGTGCTCATTCGTGTAATGTAGTAAGTGCATCACTATATTTCTAAGTGTCATAAAATCTCTGAAATGACTCATATTCAATTGTAGAATATTTTGAGTGGTTAGGTAAAGAAAAACAAATGTTGCTTTTCTTGTGAAGTTGTATTTTCTTTGTCTTGCGATACTTGTCGATACTTTGTGATTAACTTAGTATTTGAATGTGATATTTATCTGAGAATAAAGTTTAATTATCTCGATTTGATGGCTAAATCGTTTGTGAACGGCAGGTTAACTATGAAGTTTTAAATTATGTATCTATCATGAATGATTAATTTAAATTTGGTTATAGTGACCTAGATAATTTAAATTGTGTCTCATCATGTTTAGTTAATTTAAATTGGGTTATGATCCTTATATGATTTAAATTATGTTTCCATCACGGATAAGTAATTTAAATTGGTGTATGATGCTATTAATTGAAAGTTTCAAATTTCTATGAATAGGTGAATTATAACTTAGTTAAGAGAACGTGTTCTCTTATGAAATTGAATCACCTTGATCATTGTTAGCTAATTTGTGTGACTATTAATAGTACGATACTTGACATGAAAAATATGCTGTCACTTTATTGGTTGCAAGCTTAGACCTATCTATAGCTATTTAATTGTAAATTAAAGTGCTAAATAAAGTTTTTGTTACAAAGCTCAGTTAAAACTAATAAGGAACTTATATTGGTTATAATCTCATGAAGCGGATGTAAGTCTAACTTTGATGTGAATCTGTTCAAAAGTCTTTGAATCAGTTCATAGTAAGACTTTTCCAATTACTCAAAATTATTATGAGATGGTGCATGAGAAAATTGCTACTTAAAGGGTTACAGTAGTAGTTTGTCTTTAAAGTTTGAAATTATCAAAGTAATACTTTAAGAGAATCTTTGAATTTGGCTTGCCTTATTCCGAAAAGAATATATCTTAAGTATTTGAGTGGTAGTAACTCAAACTTTGAAAAGATGATGTTTTAGCTTGACTATCTTTTGCAATGTGGGGGTACTTCTCGCGAGTACGTATTTCACATAAAAAGATAAAAGTTAAAATTGTACGAAATACTACTATTAGTAAAACCTTTTAGGATGGGTGATAGCAATGTACTTGAAAGATTTTAATTCTAAAATCCTTGGTATATTGGCTAACATGTGAATTTTCTCCTATGCTATGTTCTAAGAAGATGTTCCTCTCATATAATTAGAGTTGATACCGGTCTCACTCTTACATTTGATCTTTATGTTATCATGCAAAGATTTCAAATGTGGGGGTAAATCCATGAAGTTCTAATTTTGCAAGTTAGATGAATTTAGAAGAAGTATTAAATTTAAAATTGCTAAGGATAGTGAAAAGTAATTAAAAATTGCTTTTAATGACTATCAAGTGCGTGTTTGAAATTTAAGGATGCTTCGAGAGTAAGATAATTTGTATGGTCTCTATATGAGCAAATGCAAATTAGTTGACTCACTTCTAATTACCTTCGAATGGATTAAATGAGAAGGTTTATATCTAGTTAAGATTTTTAACCATGGCAATGTTTAAGACTAGTTGGTTGTGAAAATGTACTAGCAAATATAAGAAATAGATAACGTCTACTTTCTTGAGTCACTATTAATTGCAATTTTCTTGTGTAAAATATTTGACTGAGTATATGTTTTGAAAATCCATCTAATGGATGTTATTTTTCTTCTATTATATATAGAGAATAAATAATTTTATACGGATCAGTCAAAGTCAATGAATTTTGTAATTAATAAGTGGCATGTTGTAATTTGCTGTCGTGTTAAACCTTTTTACATGTGGTGAAATAATTCTCATAAAGTATTTCCTTGTTAACTTTGTATGTATGAATTTTGGTGAACTTGGTCTATTGCAAAATAATGTTGACAAGTGTATTGTCTATGACGTAAACTTGTTTGCATTCATTGGGTTGAAAATTAATTGAGATAAATTAATGTTTATCCGTCATTCTTGAGTAGTAAGTTTGGAATTAAGGATGAGAACCATTAATGAGATTCTTGGCTTCAAACTGATCATTTGAAGTGGTAAATTTTCACAAGGTAATTACATATTACTATTGAGAAAATTAGAATCGTTAAAAGATTATATGTTTCCTTAATTAACTTTCTATTAGAAAGTGATTTATCTAAATGATGATATTCTCAGATATCTTGAGATTTGATGTATCTTGGAGATTTAATTGTTTTAGAGAAGAACCTCTAATTGTATTAAATTATAAAGATACATTAATCGACCAAGTAGAGTTCTTGGTGGAGCTCTTGTTTAAGTATTTCAAAATACTTGAAGGAAATCATTTTTCCTTGTGCTATATATTGATTAATCTCAATATTAGCTAAATTGGTTAATGGTTGTAATGATCATTAATGAATATATTTGCTTCTAGTTATCTTGAGCGATGGGCCCGTCGTGTGAAGATATATTGAACAAATCTATTGGAATGAAACTCGTTTCATTGAGGTGATCTACTTATTATTAGTACTTGCTAGTAGGATAAAGTTGAATGGTCTAATTGACTTAAAGTCTGTATTTAGCCATGATCAACTAAATCTACTTCTAAATAGTTTTGACAAAATTGTCAAAATTATAAGTGTGTGAATAATAAGAAATTACTTGACATATCCAAGTTAGATTGAAATCTATAAGGGATTGTAGGTGATAGTTGTTGGTTATGATGGTACCAAGGATAACACAACTAACCTTATAAAACTAAAGAACTTGAATTAGTTTTTGTTTATAATATCTAGATTGGGGATGGGTCTGAACCCCGACTGATTCATACGCAGTAGCAACCAAATCTATCCGAGTGGAGATCCCACAAAGAAGATTCAATGTGGTAATAACAAGCTGTGGGGTGAATCGGAGCACTTTAAATAGATTGACATGTTACATGTCTGAGTCTATCCCCTGAATAATCTGGATGGTGCTCATTATTGCAAATAAAGTAAAAGTTTGGAACTTTGAATGGGATCAAGTCTTTTAGACAAGATGTTAGCAGTACATCTTCTGAGATGCCCAGCTAAGTGAGTGTTGTTGTTGGCCGCAACTAGAGGAATTTGGGTTATTCCTTGAAAGCACTCATGATAGAGGATCGGGACGTATGGCTTATAAGCGTTAAGTGTTCGATAGAGGGCCTATCATAGCTTTTGTCGTGTTTGTTACCAGCAAAGGCCTCTACATCCAAAGACATCAGATTCAAGACACCCGTTCATCTGGTCCTGTGGAGGTTTGCGTTGGATAACATAGGTAGTGGTTCAAGCCGGAAGGTACCATTATTGAAAGCATGACAATGGACAATCTGTACACGTCATATTTCTATGAACTTATGGGGGATTGTTGGAATTTTGATATATGTGGTATGAAGTTCATAGATCCATGACCTTGAAAGTGTCTTGGGCTTGAACTGATTTTTGGCTAAGGGAAAAACAACTTCGAGACTCTGCCAGGGAGAGCGGCCGCGCCAAGGCCAAGGGCGGCCGCGCTAGTCTCCCGAAACTTGACGTGATTTACCCGCCTTTGTTGAGGCGGTCGCGCTTGTGACTAGGGCGGCCGCGCTTACGACGGGCTTGGTGGTTCCTGGGCCGAATTTCTGAGGGTTTTAGGTTATTTTAATATAACTTTAAAACCTAATTACCACACATATAAATACAATAATCCCTCCAGCCGTTTTGAACTATGAGAGATTAAAGAGAAAACCCTATTCTCTAGTTTCTTTCATTGTTGATTACTCCCCGTTCATAGAGATTTGTTCGTGAGATTCAAGGCGACTGAGATAGGACCGCCGGTGATTACATACACGTGTGCAAAGTTTTCTTGAGTACGTAATTCGAGATCGTTTTATCCTCGGAGGAATTTGCACATGCACGAGTTGCGCACCATTGGGGGCAATATTTTCTCTTAGAGACGATCTTTAAGGCGACTCGATCTACCCGATAAGTTTTTCTAAATCTCTCTGATTTCTTACTTTGTAAAGATTGATTTTAGATACTTGAATTACTATGTGTTGATTCATTGCAATCGCTACAATTAAACTGTCAAATGCATGATTGCCCTTATGTGATTATTTGCTTAATCTGCTTGTTGTGCAATTTATATTTCTAACAGATCTTGAGCAAGGATTCATATATCCTAAAATTATTAGAGCGCAAACTTCAACATCGTCACCGCACCTAAGATTAAAAATAATAATAATAATAAAATAAGGGTCAAATCCATGTGGAACCCGTTGGAGATGGGATGGGGGCTTAGGAGCAAGGGAATCTTAAAAAGAGAATAGCCTCCCTCCAGTCCCCTCCACATTGAAGGGTTATCAAAGGGTCAACGTCAACCAAAGGAAATGGAGAAATTAAGGAGTGGGACTTTGCTAGAGTTGAAACTTCGGTCAACTCTGGTAGTCAGTTTAATTTCTTTTATTATTAGTTAACCAGCGTTCTGTTTTTGCCAAAAATAAAATAAAAAATTAATCATTTAAAATTTATTTTTAACAATTTTCCACTTTCATCACCATCACCTCAAGATTAAAAAATATTTTTTATTCTTTTTAAAATTATATTTTAACAACTCCTCCTTCTCAATTTTTTTTATACATAGTAAAATTATTTTTTAACAACCTCTCACCAACAGCACCCACCCACCCACCAATCACCAAACCCCTCCGATCAAACTTTTTTAAACTAAATTTATTTTTTAACAACTCCCCACCCAACCTCACTCCCCTACTCTCAGCTACCTACCCTTTCTCCCACACTAATCAGCTACCCGCCCTACCCCACCCCCACACCCACACCCTACCCTATCACCACCCTAGCCTACCATCATCTTACCTTTTACATTTACCCCACCACCCTACCCTATCCTCTACCCTACCCCAAACTCACCCACCTCACCCCTACTAATCCTCACCTCCTACCCTACCACCCCACCTCCATCACCCTATCCCACCCTACCTCTTTCAACTTGTCTAAAATTTTGTTTTAATTTATTAAACAAATGACAATATTATATGTAAAACATTTTCCTTATCAAACAGTCGAAAACATATTTATTTCATTTTTCGCAAAATATTTTCATTTTTCGTAAAATATTTTTCGGAAGTCGTTTTACGCAAAACAAACGGAGCCTAAGTGTTACCCAATTTACACTCAACATTTTTTCATATTTAATTTAAGTTAAATATGAGAAAATAATAATATATATACTCACTTTGTTGCACCTTAAATCAATTTTTTTTTTGACATTTTCGTCCACGATCTTAAATCGGATTTCTCAAAATGACAAAGAATTATTAATATTTTTCTCACTCATTATCTCTTATAATTTACTTTATACTCACAACACCAATCAAAATATTATTTCTCTAACTCATTCTCTATTCTATTTTATTTTTCATAATAACAACACCTCTCTCATCATCATGTACAAAAAATTAATTCGATTTAAGGAGTATATATTTTAAACACTACAAGGAAAATTCATTTTAGCTACGGCAAATTCCGTAGCTAAAATGAAGATTCCGTAGCTAAATCGAGTTTAGCTACGAATTTGTTCCGTAGCTATTCCGTGGGTGCAGGTTTGTCGCTAAATTGGGTGTCGCTATTTTGTAGCTATTTTAGAGACGGATATATCCGTCTCTAATTTAGAGACAGATATGGCCGTCTCTAAATTAGAGACAGATATGTCCGTCTCTAAATTAGAGACAGATATGTCCGTGTCTAAATTAGCTACAGATATGCCGTCTACAGATTAGTGACAGATTTTTCGTCTCTATTTAAATTCTCGTTTTATTTTCGAACCATTTTAGCGACGGAAATTTCTGTAGCTAAATTGATATTTTTTTAAAAAAAAATTATATATATATTTAAAAATATATATTAATATATTTTAAATATATATATATATATATATATATATATATATATATATATATATATATATATATATATATATATATATTTAAAATATATTAATATATATTTTTAAATATATATTAAATCAGTCCCTTAATTTTTCTTATTCTCAAATCAGTCCCTTAATTTTTATTAATCTCAAATAAGTCCTTGATATTTCATAATTACACTTTGATCCCTAAACTTCTTTTATACTCAAACAGTCCTCACAAACTTCCACGGTTCCACCCACAAGAACCTTCACCGCGCGTCACACCAACATACCACCGTCTCCGCACCAACCCTACCACCGTCTCAATCACCGGAGCCACCACACTGCATTCGCCACCATCGCGATTCATCACCAAAAAACCAAACCCAACAATGGAAAACAAATTGAAAAACAGATCAAACAAAGAAAACAATCGAAAATCAATCAAATCGAAAAATAGAAACTAAAAAACCAAACCCAATTTTGTGTTAAAGATTGATTTATCGCCGGATCTGCCGCTGCTTCTCCACCTTCTCCTCGATTGGCTCCTACCGAGGTTCGACAGAGACTACAAATGGAGAAAGAGAGAGATTGATGGAGGGCGGAGGGTGACGGCGGCAGAGGTGACGGTAGTGGTGGCGGCGTAAGGTGAAGAGATAATAGGTTTGTTGAAGGGAGAGAAAGAGAGAGAGTGACGGAGGGCGAAGGTATTAGTAGCTTCTCCGGCGACGGCGGAGGCTCAAGGGACGGTGATGAGAGCCGGGAAATGAGAGAGAGAGAGAGAACGGCGAACCTGGGTTTGGGGGCTTCTGCAAAATCAAAATGACGGAGAGAGAGAGAAATGAGGAGTGAAATAGGGAGTGGGAGGGAGTAAGTGGGGGGGTTTATTTAAATTATTTTGGGCCTTTGGATTGAATGGATTGAAGGGTCAGATCTTGTTTGGCTCTCAATCCCCGTAAAATTTTTAAACCCAATCAAACAATCCCACATTACATACTTATATTTATTTCACACTATATTACTACATTAACTAAAATATTTATGCCTAATATTAAAAATAATAACATTTATTATTAATAATATTTATTAATAAATTAGTAATTATATAATTGATTAATTAAATAATATTAATATTAAGTATATAAACAGTAATAATATTAATAATAGTATTAATAATAACTAGTAATTTTTATTATTTTTTATTGAATAGGAAAAAATATTTTAGATTTTTTTATTACTAAAATTTACATGAAGTTATCTAAAATATTTACATGCTTTTATTTGATTTACCCAAAATTTTAGTTATAGTAGTATGCCTAATATCAAGAATAATAACATTATCAAATAATTAGTAATAATTCTTAATAATAAGACTAATAATGATGTTATTGTTAATTATTCAAATATATAATTGAATTTATTAATAATTATTATTATATAATTAGTAATAATACATAACATCAAAAATAATAATGTTATTAATTAGTAAAATATTCATTAATTTATTTATTTTAAATGTATTAATAATAATTTAATAATTTAAACTTCTAAGAAATATTAATATACCTAAGTAATAATTGATATTAATAAATTATAAAAAATACTTATTAACAATAACAATAATTTAATCTTTAAAGAAAATAGTAATTAGTAATAATACTTAATAATAAGACTAATAACGATGTTATTGTCAAAATGGTATACGGCTACCTCGTTTATTTTTTTTAATTTTTTTCTACATTCTAAATGACATTTAAAGTGTTTTTCATCTTTATGACTTTCCTCAAAATCCAAATGGAAATTGAGTTACAAATAGGGTTTAGGGGTTAGGATTTAGGGGTTAGGGGTTAGGGTATAGGATTTAGGGTTTAGGGTATAGGGTATAGGGTTTAGGGTTTAGAGTATAGGGTATAGGGTTTAGGATTTAGGGTATAGGGTTTAGGGGTTAGGGGTTAGGGTGTAGGGTATAGGGTTTAGGATTTAGGGTATAGGGTTTAGGGGTTAGGGGTTAGGGTTTAGGGTTTAGGGTTTAGGGTTTAGGGGTTAGGGTATAGGATTTAGGGTTTAGGGTATAGGGTTTAGGATTTAGAGTATAGGGTATAGGGTTTAGGGTTTAGGGGTTAGGGTATAGGGTTTAGGGTATAGGGTATAGGGTTTGGGGTTAGGGGTTAGGGTATAGGGGTTAGGGGTTAGGGTTTAGAGGTTAGGGTTTAGGGTTTAGGGTATAGGGTTTAGGGTTTAGGGGTTAGGGTATAGGGTTTAGGGTTTAGGGGTTAGGGGTTAGGGTTTAGGGTTTAAGGGTTAGGGTATAGGGTTTAGGGGTTAGGGTATAGGATTTAGGGTTTAGGGTTTAGGGTATAGGGTTTAGGGTTTAGGGTATAGGGTATAGGATTTAGGGGTTAGGGTATAGGGTTTAGGGTATAGGGTATAGGGTTTAGGGGTTAGGGTTTAGGGTATAGGGTTTAGGGTTTAGGGTATAGGGTATAGGGTTTAGGGGTTAGGGTTTAGGGGTTAGGGTATAGGGTTTAGGGTTTAGGGTTTAGGGTTTAGGGGTTAGGGTATAGGATTTAGGGTTTAGGGTATAGGGTTTAGGATTTAGAGTATAGGGTATAGGGTTTAGGGTTTAGGGTTTAGGGGTTAGGGTATAGGGTTTAGGGGTTAGGGTATAGGGGTTAGGGGTTAGGGGTTAGGGGTTAGGGTTTAGGGTTTAGGGTTTAGGGTATAGGGAACCCCTAAACAAATGACCAAGCCACTAAACCTAAAAGCCTAAACCCACCCATACCCTATATGCTATAATTGCACATTTATCCTGCCTATGAAAACCCTAACCCAATCACTACAAACTATATAAACCAGCCCCTAAAAAAAAACTAAACAAATGAAAGTATATAGAAGAAAAGTCAAAAGAGGAACAAGACTACCCTATATTTATTTTTTATTTTTTAAAAAAATTTTTATTGACTAGAAAACAATATTTTAGCCTTTGTTAATCGGTGGTTTTTTTAGAAAAAGTTATAGAAAAAAGATAGAAAAAAACTAACCAAATGAAAGTATATAGAATAAAAGTCAAAAGAGGGACGGACTACCCTATATTTATTTTTGATTTTTTTAAAAAATTTTTATTGACTAGAAAACAATATTTTAGCCTTTGTTAATCAGTGTTTTTTTTAGAAAAAGTTATAGAAAAAAAGATAGAAAAAAACTAAACAAATGAAAGTATATAGAATAAAAGTCAAAAGAGGGACGGACTACCCTATATTTATTTTTTATTTTTTTAAAAATTTTTTATTGACTAGAAAACAATATTTTAGCCTTTGTTAATCAGTGGTTTTTTTAGAAAAAGTTATAGAAAAAAGATAGAAAAAACTAAACTAATGAAAGTATATAGAAGAAAAGTCAAAAGAGGGACGGACTACCCTATATTTATTTTTTATTTTTTAAAAATTTTTTACTGAATAGAAAACAATATTTTAGCCTTTGTTAATCAGTGGTTTTTTTTAGAAAAAGTTATAGAAAAAAAGATAGAAAAAAAACTAAACAAATGAAAGTATATAGAAGAAAAGTCAAAAGAGGGACGGACTGCCCTATATTTATTTTTTTTTTTTAAATTTTTTTTTTTTATTGACTAGAAAACAATATTTTAGCCTTTGTTAATCAGTGATTTTTTTAGAAAAAGTTATAGAAAAAAGATAGAAAAAAACTAAACAAATGAAAGTATATATAAGAAAAGTCAAAAGTGGGACGGACTACCCTATATTTATTTTTTATTTTTTTAAATTTTTATTGACTAGAAAACAATATTTTAGCCTTTGTTAATTAGTGGTTTTTTTTAGAAAAAGTTATATAAAAAAAGATAGAAAAAAACTAAACAAATGAAAGTATATAGAAGAAAAGTCAAATTTAGAGACGGATACTAAATCTGTCTCTAAATTTTAGAGACGAATGTTGAATCTGTCACTAAATTAGAGACGGATTCAAAAATTGTCTCTAAATTAGAGACGGGTTAAAATCTCTCTAAAGTTTCGAGACGGATTACGAGATCTGTCTCTAATTTAGAGACGGATTCTCGATTACGTCTCTAATTTAGAGACGGATTCTTAATCTGTCTCTAATTTAGAGGCAGTGCGAATCTGTCTCTATTTTAGAGACAGATATAAAACTCGTCTCTAAAATTTAGAGACGGAATCTGAATCCGTCTCTAAATTAGAGACGGAATCAGATTTCGTCTCTAAATTAGAGACGGATTCGGATTCCGTCTCTGATTTAGAGACGGATTCATATTCCGTCTCTGAATTAGAGACGGATTCATATTCCGTCTCTGAATTAGAGACGGAATCTGAATCCGTCTCTAATTTAGAGACGGAATCCGAATCCGTCTCTGATTTTTGGTTCTGTCTCTAATCTGTCGTCAAATTAGCTACGGATTCCGTCCGTCTCTAAATTTCCGTCTCTAAATCCGGTTTTCCTTGTAGTGAAATGTGCCCTTCCAAATTAGGGACTCTGAGGAGCTGTGCACACTCTCGAAGCCGACCCTGGACGCAATTAGAGGTAGTAGTCTCAAGCAAAGTCCGAAGATAAGAAAATGCTAGAATAATTCAAGAAATTTATAAAAAAGATGGATACAAAATAAAATGACAATATTTTAGATTGCGGATCCATAATACTTAATCAAAAGAATTAACACAGTTACAACATAGAGTATTCCTTTCGTACCGAAGTAAGGTTATTAGTTTGACTTTATACACAAATATTAAGAAAAAATAAATGTTATGAATATGTAAATTAAAGTAGGATAAATAAAGTGGGTAGGGAGTTTTTGTTGTAAAAATGACAAGTTGATATTATTATCAATTTTAAATAATAAAATAACTAACCTTATTTTGAAACAGATTAAAAAAAAATTAAGAAACTTACTATGAAATCGAGGGACTATGGAACCGAGGGAGTATCATTTTGTAAATCAAATTTTATGTTTTTTATGTTTTTTTTTTTTTTTTATTTTTATCGGTAGGATTACAGCTAAAGATTCCTAATTCTTTGAAAAGTTTGGGTTCAATTTCACCGACCTACTTTCTCAACAACCAGTTGAAATGAATGCTTGCGGCTTGAAAATATGAAAGTAATGTCGGTTGACTAATTTTGGAGGTCTTGGTTTCGCTTTCACGTGGAGGTATATAGTAGACTCTGGGTTGAATCACCTGCTCCTCTCCTCTCATATCCTAATCCTGCCCTCCGCGCGCCGCAAATGAAACACCCCCCCCCCCACCACCACCCACCCACCCACCCACCCACCCAAAGTGTGCCCTACCCTACTCTTATTCAATTACTTGACTATATTCTCAACCTCCTCCTTTTATGGCTCTCCTTTCTTCCTGATGCGATCATATAAAATGGATTGGGCCCAAGTACTAGGAATCGGGCCCACTGGCCAGTTATGGGTGTGGGGCAATCCAAGAGAATTGTGGCAGAGGAGCGACTTTAAAGGAATAGGCGACATGAGCTTAAATGAGGCAACAGTAAGAAGGCGCGCGAGAGTACATCCACGTATTCAATAGGGTCATGCGAGAAACACAGTAGAACGACTGTAGTTCATTATGATTATGTGTATAAGGGGGGATCCGTTTCCTGCGGGACATCCGGCTTAAGGCGACATTTGGAATGTCGCCCTCTTTTCTTTGGTTGTCGCTAACGCGACATGGGCACTTGGGCATTCATGGGGCCTAGTTTCGATTGGCGCCTGCGCCCCTAACCCTAGCCGCTTATGATGGGTGATTGATGTGCCAAGGTGAATTGTGAAATCACACTAACTTGAGATTGGTTGGGAACCCTACTTGGATGATTGACAAATTATTGTGTCAGAAGCACATGGGGGTTTGGGAGTATAAAAGGATGAATAGTATCATTTTGCATGGGTATGTCTCTCTACTCTCTCTCTCTAGGGTTCCCACTAATATTGTCACCACCTTGAACATCTAACCTTATTCTCACGCCGGAGGGGGTTCGCCGGAGTCACCCCCGGCCTAGTTCACGTGTTTTCTTGTGTGTAGGAGACCAACTAAGGAAGGAAGAGGCTGGAGTATCTTGATCACCCAGTTCTGTGCAACCACGATTTCTCGTGGTAGCATCGGTTGGTTCCGTTCTTAGGGACCTAAATTTTTTTCCTTATTTGGGTGGATTAGGCGTTAGTGGTGGTTTTTGTGATACGTTTGCAGTGGTTGTGGGTGACGGTTTGGTGTTCGTGAGGTTGGCACTTTGTTAGAGTTACCAGAAGTTACGTTTGGGGTTGCTGTTGGTGTTGGGTTGGTTTGGTTCGGTTGGAAGTTGTTTGTAAACCCAGAAAGTGATCGGAATGGTACAAGAAAAGAGCACTCAGGCTAGAGCTACCCAGAATCCGATGACGAAAACTCCAAATGCGAAGGATGCCCGCAGAGCGAGATCGGGGACCGCGCGGGAAGGCGAGGTTCACACTTTCGAAATGGATTCGGCAATCAGGATGGCATGGGGGCAAGGAAAGAGGGAGCAAGCGGGAAGGGGAAAAGCTTTAGCTGACGAGCAGGATCCCGCTCCTTCAAGAGCGTATAACGCAAGAGCGGTGGTCAAGCAGTTGAGGAAAGAGAATGAGTTCATGATGAAGGTTCTCGCCAATAATGAGAGGTTGAGAAAGATGGGTCAGGTACCCACAGATTTCCCGCCTGAGATGTCGGTGGAAGTTGATGGGCGAGACCGGGGAGGAGAGCGGAATGTTAGCCACAGTGCGTCAAAGAGGGATGATAGGCGCACGAAGGATATGCCCCGCCTAAAGATGTAGAAGGAGGCCATAGAAGGCGGGATGTAAGCAAGGAGAGATCTAGGGGTGATGGAGGCAAGAGGAAACACTCAGATCGAGATGACGAAAGGAGGAGGATCTATCACAAGTCAGGGAACTCGCGTGATGATTCTTATTACTATGGCTATGAAAGTGATGAGGGGTCGACTGCAGACAGAGATTATGTGCCAAGTCGCTCGAGATATTCTGACAATGAGACGTATGCAAGAGAAAGGTCGCAAAGGTCAAGGCATTCTGATAGAGCTCGCCGAGATGAATTGCGGCAGCGTGATAGAGATCGTAAGCGGCGAGAAAGGAGGGATAGGGAAAAGGCGGAAAAAGCCGCCGAAGCTGAGAAGGTCGCGGAGGCGATTAGAGTTGCAGAGGCTTTGAAAGTAATAGAGTTGGCTAAAGCCGCAGAGTTAGAAAAGGCTAAGAAAAATGAAGATGATAAGTGAAAATCCGAGATAGCAGAATAGCGAAGAAAATTAAAGAGTTAGAGGCGGGATCCAAGTCCACAGAGGCAAAAGGCTCTTACTTGGCCCCATTTGCAAAGAGTATTCAGATTGTCGCCCCCGATCCATCATTCCGTATGCCCAATTTGCCAAGTTATTCTGGGATTTCAAGGGAGA
The DNA here is from genome assembly GCA_022495995.1 of Adenophora triphylla var. japonica. NCBI lineage: Eukaryota > Viridiplantae > Streptophyta > Magnoliopsida > Asterales > Campanulaceae > Adenophora > Adenophora triphylla. The sequence goes on from JAFEMH010007634.1 coordinate 57,054, forward strand.
ACACTCACATTGGAGGATTTGAGGTAACGTTGTCGCTGTTGACTGATAATGAAGCCGTAATCTGCAAGGCGTTTGTGAGCACTCTTGCCGATCACGCGTTGGAGTGGTTTTAGCACGGCGGCGGAATCGGTGCTTGGATATCGGGATCTTAAGGATAAGTTTCTAGCGAGGTCGGTGGGTCAGAGCCCGGCCGCGCAAAACCGAATTGTGCAGCTTGAAACAGAATGAAGGGTAGCATCTATTGGCTTTTACTGATAGATTTATGGGAGTTGCAAATCGAATTGCCGATGTCAGCCAAGGCGAGATCATCATGTTATTTAATTCGGGATTGTTGCCTGGGCACTTCAAAGCGGAATTTTGTATGCGATTGCCAAAGACAACTGGCGAGTTGTACGAGAGGGTTAGAAGCATCTTTGCGGCGGTAGTAAGGAGAAAGTAGTCAAGGTCGCCCATGCCGCAGCGGGCTCTGGTAAGAAAAATGTGAAGGAGAGGATTGAGGTTGTGAAAGATGATAAGAAAGTTGATAAAGGAGGTTGCATCGGAGATAGAGCCGGCGGAAGCCGGGACAGCCGTAATAAAGGGCAAGATCAGAGAAAGATTATCGTGTTGATGGGTGAACACTACTCGAGCGAGATCCTGAGAAAGGAGGATTTCCCAGCGCCGTATGAAATCAGAGAAGGATCCTATGGTGCCAGGGATCAGAATAGTTATTGTGATTTTCATAAAGACAAAGGGCATACGACGAATGATTGCTATAATTTGAGGAAGATAATCCAGTCAAGAATTGATAGGGGCGATTTCAAGCAGTATCTCGAAAGTAGTACAAGGCGAGATGAAGGGGCGCGACAAGAGAGAGCTCAGGATCGAAATGTTGTCGATGTAATTTAGGATCTGTTAGTGTAATCTGCAGGTGATATCGCAGATGATTTCCCAAAAGTCCAGGTGATATCACAGATGATTTCCTGGACTGAAAATTATATAGTTGTATATTTCTTGTTTGTTATTTAATGGACTAACGTGCTAATATGGTCTGTATAGTCTATGGTTTATGGTTGTATTTCAGGGTGCAATAGCATCAAAGAAGGAGCTAGACACGTGTGGAAATTGGAAGAAAAGAATTAATACATTTTATGAATTAATTCGTAACTTTGGCAAACAACAACAATACGTATGGAGACTTTGTCAAAGGTTGTTGCTGAGTTATAGAAGAAGTACAAGGATGATAAAGCAAGGGAGTACAAGGCGTGGAAGCATGGCTTGAGGATTCAACAACTCGGTTGCTACAAAATAGGAAGTGGGAGCTAGAATTGTGGAAACAAATTAACCCACTCTCCCTACACTTCCTCCACGTGCAAGACCAGCCCCAAGGCTGTTATTGGAGTAGCCTTCAAGTATTTGAAGACTATAAATAAGCTTGGAAGGTTTATTTGAAGATATGCCAATTATTTCATCACATTCACACCTTCGAAAAGCTTAGAGATAAAGTTCTTTGTTTGGTTCTTTTTAAATCCTTTCTCCCTTGTAATTTCGCACTTGATTACTTTGGTATCAAGGTGTGTGAAGGCTAGGATAGGATTCCGTTCTTTATCTCTTGTTCCATAGAGCTCAAACTAGATATAGCTATAGGGAACTTTCGGCTTTGTAAATTCATTCATAGTGATTATAAAGTCTTGCCTAAGAGGCACTCTCAAGTTATATTTATATAACTTGAGAAAAACAATTTTGGTGTTTTATTCCGCTGCAAACTCTTTTACAAAATTGTTTTATTTTTCGAAGTGTGTGTGTGTGCCATCCCAAGTGCTATCGTTGGTGCTGTTATCACCTTGGATATCACTTGTGATTCAAGCCGTGACAATTTCAATTGGTATCAGAGCCTCTCACTTGACGATACTAAGTGTTTGGTCCTCTTTATCATGGCTTTTGATCCTGCAAATCCAAACCAAAAAGTCTTCCTGTTTTAGATGGTTCGAATTATGCATATTGGAAAATTCGCCTTCGCTCGCATATCAAATCAATTGATCTTCGAGCATGGCGATCTATAGTTTATGGGTACTCTCTTCCACTCTTACCTCCTGATGAGGATGGTGATGTTCAGGTTAAACCCGAAGGTGAGTGGACGAATGAAGAGATCACTCTAGCTAACTATAATGAGAAAGCTCTTAATGCTATCTTTGAGTGGGTTGACATGCATATTTTTAAACTTATTCAAAATAGTTCCACAAATTTCTCAAGAAGCTTGGGATATTTTACAAAGGTTTTGTGAAGGTGATTCTAGTGTGCGTGAAAACAAACTTAGAGGTCTTACTGGCAAATTTGAAAGGTTGAGAATGGGTGAAAGTGATACCATTTCCTCTTATTTTGAAAAATTGTTTGACATTGCTAATGAGTGTCAACTGTTAGGTGAACCTTTTACAAACAAACAATTGGTTTCAAAGGCTATTAGAGCTCTCCGAGCGTTTTAATATTAAGGTTTCATCTATAGAAGAGGCTCACAATCTTTCTACTATGAACATCAATTCCTTAATGAGCATTTTAAAATTTTGAGTCAAACCTTGCCGAGCAAAGTGAAGCTTCTAAGGGCAAGAGTGTTGCTTTAAAAGTTCAATCCTCTAGTGGTTCAACTAATGAGGATGACGAAATTTTTGAGGAATTAGAGTAAAGATGCCAGTGTTGCCTTACTTTCTAGGAAATATAACTCAATGGTGAGAAAATTTAACAAAGAAAATGTGCAGGTAAAGGCTAAAGAGCAACAAGCCAAGGTGTACAATTCAATGCCCAAGAGGACATTTCCATCTACCTCGTAAAGGTGGTCCCATAAGGAGAGCATCATCGTATCAATCCAGATCCGATCCAAAATACCTTGAATCAATCCAATGTCATGCTTGCTCTGGATGGGGTCATTACTCAAATGAGTGTGCTAACACTCTAAGGAAGATGGGAAAGAACCTATGGGTTTCTCTCAAAGTGACAATGAGGATGAGGAGACCAATTAATCAAGATTCGCATCAAACAAGAATGGTGGTCACAAACCGTGACTCGGATTCTGTCAGTGATACCCCACGTGATATCCAAAATGGGATAGCACCCGAGATATCATCCAACAGTATACATATTTAAATTTGATAAATGCTGTTTGTTTTGTGGGTTCTGTTAACATGGATGCGGGTTGTTCACAAGATGAGAAGGAGTTCAAGCAAGGATGAACTCATTTGTGGTCTTAAGAACCTTTGCAAAGAATTGGTGGATGAATGGAAGAAAGAGAACAAGAAGGTGATCTCTCTGTCCAAAGAGGTTCAAGACCTAACTCGATGGCTTGACTAGATTGAAAGTTCAACTCACAAAGAAGGATGTGGAGCCGGACAAAGTCAAGAGCAAACTTACTCTTGCCGAGACAACATTCAAGAAACTCAATACGAGTTCTACCAAGTTAGATGCAATTCTTGGGTTGTCCAAACCACTCAAGGCGTATGGGTTTTCAAGAGTCTTTAAATGCTATTACATCTACTTTGTCTAATACGAAGATAAGTTAATTTTTGTTAAAGAAAGAGATCATGTTGAACCAATATCTTCCGATAAGTCTTCCGACAAGGTAAAAATATGTAACTACGTTACTCTACTGACATTTGAAAAATGATTGCAAAACTCTCTTAAAGAAACAATCCGGCTTCCGTGTGATACCCGAAGTGCTACCTAGCATGTCGATATCACCGTCGCCGAAGAAAAATTATCAAAGTAGGAAAGTGTGGAAACCTAAGTCTAATCTCGATATGTGATGTTGTATGCACTGCCTTAAAAACTAATGTTGAAGGTTCATGGTATTTTGATAGTGGTTGTTCTCGTCATATGACTCGGAACAAAATATTTTTAAAGGAATATGAACCTATTCAAGGTGGTAGTGTAACATATGGTGGTGGTGGCAAGAGTAATATAGTAGGAAAAGGCGTATTAAATGTACCGGATTTCCCGCCTTGAAAAATGTTTTGCATGTTGATGGACTCGGTAACTAATTTAATTAGTATTAGCCAACTTTGTGATGACAACCTTGAAGTAAAAATTCAATAAAAACACTTGTGAAGTTTTTGATTGTACCCAATAATCAGTGTTATGACCGGTACTAGGTCAAGTAATAACCGTTATCTTGTTGAGGATAAACAAGTGTGTCATTCTGTGAGGGTTGATGATGCTACCTTATGGCATCAAAAGTTGGGTCATGTCCATTTTCGTAACATTGTGAAACTCATTAATGTCAAGCTATAAGAGGTATACCTAGTCCGGACATTAGTACAAAAATCATATGTGAAGATTGTTTAAAAGGTAAACAAACACGTGCTACCCATAGTGCTACCCAACATAATGAGGAGTATTCTGGGACAACACACCGTTTTCAATTAATGCATATGGATTTAATGGGTCCAGCTTGAGGTAGACAGTTTAGGAGGTAAGAAATATACTTTTGTAATAGTTGATGATTTTTCTAGATTTACTTGGGTATATTTTTTAAAAGAAAAATCGAAACTTTTGAAAAGTTTAAAGTCTTACATGCTAAAATCAAAAACATGTTTTCTCGCTCTTATCATGCGAATAAGGTCCGATCATGGAACGGAGTTTGATAATTCATTGTTCTTTACTTTTTGTGAATTAAAAGGAATTAAACATGAGTTTTCTCGCTCCTAAAACACCTCAACAAAATGGGGTGGCCGAAAGGAAAAATAGGACCTTACTTGAGATGGCACGTGTGATGTTGTTTTCAAAAAGAATTTCAAAAAGATTTTGGGCCGAGGCCATAAACACAGCCTTGTCACACCTGCCAATAGGGTTTTTATAAGACCTGGTACTAGAATGACACCTTATGAAATTTTGAATGGTAGGATACCAAAGGTTCATTATTTTAATACATTTGGGTGTGTGTGTTATGTTCTAAATGATCGGGATTACTTAGCTAAATTTGACTCTAAAAGTGATAAGGCTATATTTCTTGGGTATGCTCGGGACGGTCGAGCATATAGGGTTTATAACCTTCGGTTAAAAACTATTCAGAATCAATTAACGTTGTTTTTGATGATTTAGCAAGTGTTACAGGTGATGGAGTACAGGAATCTCCATTAATATTGCTGGAAGAACTGGAGAATCAAAATCAAGTAAGTGATACCCTGTGTGCCGCCAAAGTGTTGCCACTAATGGGATAGCATCTCCGGTATCACCCAAGACCAATCCAAAGAATCGAAAAGGATGAACAATAGATGATGATCATGTGCATGAAGACTTGAGAAGTGGATCCACCAAATTAGGATCGAAGAGACCATCCTTCCTCTCAAATTATTGGAGAAGCTAGTGAAGGGGTACAAACAAGGAACAAAGGACATTTTAGTGACCGTGAAATGGCAAGGTATGTGTGTATGTCCACCACATACCACAAGGTAAAATATTCCTGTTTTGTCTCTTCTTTAGAACCCAAAAATATTTCTGAAGCTTTAAAAGATAATTTTTGGATACAAGCCATGCAAGAGGAACTTGACCAATTTGCTCGTAATGAAGTTTGGTGTTTAGTACCACGTCCTAGTAATACAAATGTTATTGGTACTAAATGGATTTTCAAAAACAAATCAGATGAGCAAGGAAATATTGTTAGGAACAAAGCTCGTCTCGTAGCACAAGGTTACACCCAAATCAAGGTGTCGACTTTGATGAGACCTTTCGTCCCGTGCTAGAATAGAATCCATAAGACTCCTCTTGGCTATAGCTTGTTTTCTAAAAATTACTTTGTTTCAAATGGATGTTAAAGCCGCCTTTTTAAATGGTTATTTAAAAGAAGAAGTTTTTGTTGAACAACCAAAGGATTTGAAGATCCTAATCTACCAAACCATGTATATAGACTTGATAAAGCTTTATATGGCTTGAAACAAGCTCCACGTGCATGGTATGGTGGCTTAACCTCTTTCTTACTTGAATATGGATTCACAAGAGGTGAAGCGTATAGGACCTTATTTATCCTAAGGCATGTAAGCGAAAGAAATAGTCATTGTTCAAATCTATGTTGATGACATAGTCTATGGCTCTACTTCTCAAACGTGTTTAAAAGATTTTGTAGAGGCTATGACATCAACATTTGAAATGAGCATGATTGGAGAGTTAACATTCTTTCTAGGCTTGCAGGTGTGAAACAATCAAATGAAGGAATATTCATTTCACAAAGCAAGTATGCAAAGAGCCTAGTAAAAAGGTTTGGGTTGGAAGGAGCAAAAAGTTCAAAAATCCCCATGTGTTCTTCTCTCAAACTTGGTAGAGATCAAGTAGGTGAGGATGTTGATCCTACTCTTTATCGTTCAATGATAGGTAGCCTTCTCTATCTCACTTCTAGTCGTCCCGATATCATGTTCGATGTGTGTTTGTGCACGTTATCAAGCCAATCCTAAAGTCTCTCATCTTAATTCTCGTCAAAAAGATAATTAAATATGTTTCAGAACAAGTGAATTAGGGATTTGGTTTAGTAAGGATACTAATACCAATTTGGTTGGCTTTAGTGACTCGGATTGGGCAGGGATATGGATGATAGGAAGAGTACTAGTGGGGTGTTTTTACTTGGGCAACAATTTAGTTTCATGGTATAGTCGTAAACAAAATTGTGTTTCTCTCTCCACACTGAGTCCGAGTATGTGGTAGCCGGTAGTTGTTGTTCACAACTTATTTGGCTAAAACATATGTTAGATGACTATGGCCTAGAGAGTAATTCTTTGACTATGTACCGTGATAACCCGAGTGCTATCAACATTTCAAAAACCCAGCTCAACATTCCCGTACCAAAACACATTGACATACGTCATCATTTTCTTAGAGATATGGTAGATAAAGGCCTAATTAATATTGATCATATTGATACTAAGTATCAACCGGCCGACATCTTTACTATAGGCCTTAGACCACGAGAGATTTTCTAGTTTGAAAAGATCTCTTGGTCTTTGTAATCTCTCGAGTTCTGTTTCGTCTGTGCTACCCCAGGTGATGTTATCACTCAGGGTAACACTTGTATATTAGTGTATTTTTTTTTTCTTTGGTTATTTACTTAAAAAAAAAAAAATATACTTTATTATTTGTTTATTCTAGCTAGGTTAGTTCTAACAGTGGCACATGCTGACCTTTTTGTTATGGTAGGTTATTATTTAGGTTAGCACGTCTGATATCATTCCCCTTCATATGCTTAAAGTGACAAAGTCACTAATATTTTCTTTTTGATAAATAAAAGACAAAGGCATTTATCCATACTATTCTCTCGAGCTCTGGCACGGTGTTCGCCGCAACGATGTACTCTTGCCAATGAGAAGGTATGAGGTGATTTATGCCGAGTATTAGGGACATGGAGTTCGCTACTACAGGTGTACCCTACTTGAAAGGCATAGATCACTTGGTCTCTACACTTGAAATATAACTTGAAGCACTGAGCTCGTTACTACGTTGCTTTCTTGTTTAAAGAAGTGTATTGAGACGTGTTTAACAAGCAATGTACTTAAAAATTATATATAGGCATATAATGCCTAAAGTGCATGAAAATGCTCAAATTTGTTATGCCCAAGTGTCTAAAAAAAAAAGGCTAAGCTTATTATGCCTCAAGTGTTTGAAACTGAAAAAATATTTATCAAGGGGTTTTATATCATATGTGTTATCCTACGTGTTGCCATCATTGCCTTAACACATTAGTGTGTGCTATATTAGTTTTTTATTTATTTTCGAAATATTGTTGATTAATTTCTCAAAATCTGAAAGTCTTTTTAATTAAAGAGTTTACGATTTTGAAAACATCTTCAACAAGTTTCCTTTATTTTTTGGTAAACTTAATTATGTAACTAACCCATATTTATTTTTTTTGCGTATAATGTTTTGGGCTGAGTTACAAATTATTTAGTTTACTTATTTTTTATTGTTTTACGTTTATACTTAAAAAAAAAATATTTTCTTTATTTTTGTAATTTTGCAACCGTGTTTATTATCCTTAAGTTGGTTAGGGTTTTAAAAACTTTGTGTGGTGAGGGTTTATTGTTAATGAGTGGATAGGGTTAAAGGTGAGGGTTTTTAGGAGTTTAGATGGGATAGGGTTGTCTAATCAATTTAATTTTTTGTTCCCTCACCGTCTCTCTCTCTTAATTTCCTAAATTTTCTCTAACTCTCCTATTATCTCTCTCTAACCGTTACTCCCTCTACCTCTTTAAACCCCCATTCCAGCGTCTTCTTCCCTTCTCAACCTAGGTCAAAAAATTCGTTCCAAAATTCCCTCATATCTCCATGGCATCTCCATCCAAAGCTAGTACCGAACCTTCCCACACGGACCAAATGGACATCTCACCTAGCATTGCTCCTTCCGTGGCATCTCGCGTGGCCATGGAAACTTCCTCAATGATCACTCCAAGCTCTTCTCCACCAACAATGGCAATTGTTCCTACCTCCGCCCCAATGCCTCGTTTGATCAAGGCATTCCTAAAGTGACTCTCATCCCTCACGAGCCAAAAGGAAGAGGAAAGCCCCAACCGCCAAGCCGTCTCCCCAAATTGCAAAAAGGAGGTCTTCCAACCGCATTAGATCAATCGTGTCCAAGGCAACTTCAAATACCACCTCTCGATCCGGTTGAAGTCTCGTAAAGCTCTATTGATGTGTCCTCACCCCATGTGAGTGACGAGAACTTTGAAGCAAACAAGGAAAAGGAGCCTTCGTGGACTCATTTGATGCTTGGGTAGATGGTGATGAAGAGGAGACCCTCTCGCATTATCGTAAAAGAAGGCCAAGGGCAACCGTGAGTGCTACCAAGTGCTAGCAAGAAGAGGATATCATCCGAGGTAACACTTGCCCCCTCTTCTGTTCCTAAACATTCCTCTAGTGATAATTACGGTGATGAGGTTACTCAAACCGAAGAGGATAAAGCTTTTCCAAAATCTTTTCTTACTTTGGAGTATTATAAAAAGGAAAATATGGAACTTTGGTTGAATAGTCTAAGTAAGAGAATTTTAAAAGAGAAGCACATTGATGAGGGTCACTTGGAAAAGGAAGGAGTGGTTCGCTTTTTAAAGGACAGAATTTTATTAATGCTAATAATCATGCATCGCTTTTTGTTGTGAGTGTTATTCGCAATTTCTTTGCCAATTTGCATGCTCATTTGGATGATGAAGGGTCTGCTAAATATGGAAAAGTGTTTGTTAGGGGAAGAGTCTATTCTTTTACTCCGCCCGATTAACAAAGTTTTAGGCCTCCCTAATGTAGATGATGAGAGCATTAGGGTCAATAGAGATGAAATGGTAAAATTGCTCACTCACAACAAACTGCAGCCTTGGCCTTTGAAAGAGAAACTTCATGCTTCTAGATTATCTTCTCTCTATTCCGTACTACACAACCGTGCATCTTCAATTGGCTTCCTACAACTAATGAACCTATTGTGACTTTGGAGCATGCGAATGTGTTGTATAGATTGGGTAAAAATTTAAGGATTAACTTTGGAAGATTAGTGTTTAAACACTTAGCTTCATGGGGTAGAAAAAAGGAAGTGAACATTAGCTTTTTCCCCTATCCTTCTCTAATCTTCAATGTTTTGGTATTTCAATCCTTGCCCATTGAAGCCTCCGATGTTTTTACCACCGAACCTCGAGTACTATACCGTTGATCAACAACTGAAAAGGGTAAAAGGTATACAAAAGATCTTCCTTGGAACAAATCTCGATGAAACAACCCCTCGCTCCTCCCAAAGTGCTATCTCACGTGATACCCCAAGTGCTTTCGTGTGTTGCCCCTCATACTTTTGCAGAACCGATGCCGCAAGTATTCTCGAACAACATGATGAATCTTTGGGCAACTCGACCATCAATCCCAAAGGCTACAGCTTCTCAACTTCCTCGCACAAACAAATAAGTGCAATAGGAGAACTTGGCGAGGGATGGGCTAAGCTTAAGCAGTAAATGTATGCTTTTATTGATGAAATTTCTTCCCAAACAGGGAGGATCTGCGTCGCCGGAACTTCGAGCCGGTGCTATCGCAGTGCTACCACCAAAGGCTGGCCCAAGTGATGGTGGAAGTGATAGGGAAGGAGATCAGGAGGAAGAAGAGGAGTTTGAAGAAGAAGAAAGCTGAACCTGAAGGTTGACAAACCTGAAGGTTGATGTTGCCACTATCATATGGGTGACTGTTTTTGTGGTGGTCCTACAAACAATGTTTTTATTTTGGTGATGGTGGTGGTTCTTTAAACAATTTACTTTTATTTTGCTAAAACACTTTAGTTGGTTTGTTAATAACTTAATCTGCTAGGTTGTTTTTTTTGCTAGTTTTTGGATGATATTTGCTACAATGGTTATGGTTTTAATGGTTACTTAGTTTATTTCGAAAACTTTTTAAAGTTTGAAATAAATTAGTTTATTATGATAAATCATTGTTTAGGATTAGCTCCTTGATTAAGGGGGAGTTAATTTTTTGTGGAGATATTATTCTGTGTTCTATGCTCAGACATTTGTATATAGACTAATCCTACAGACAAAGAAAGACATTGAGTTTGGAAAGAAATATCCAACTAAGGGGAGATTGTTAGTGTAATCTGCAGTGATATCGCAGATGATTTCCCAAAAGTCCAGGTGATATCACAGATGATTTCCTGGACTGAAAATTATATAGTTGTATATTTCTTGTTTGTTATTTAATGGACTAACGTGCTAATATGGTCTGTATAGTCTATGGTTTATGGTTGTATTTCAGGGTGCAATAGCATCAAAGAAGGAGCTAGACACGTGTGGAAATTGGAAGAAAAGAATTAATACATTTTATGAATTAATTCGTAACTTTGGCAAACAACAACAATACGTATGGAGACTTTGTCAAAGGTTGTTGCTGAGTTATAGAAGAAGTACAAGGATGATAAAGCAAGGGAGTACAAGGCGTGGAAGCATGGCTTGAGGATTCAACAACTCGGTTGCTACAAAATAGGAAGTGGGAGCTAGAATTGTGGAAACAAATTAACCCACTCTCCCTACACTTCCTCCACGTGCAAGACCAGCCCCAAGGCTGTTATTGGAGTAGCCTTCAAGTATTTGAAGACTATAAATAAGCTTGGAAGGTTTATTTGAAGATATGCCAATTATTTCATCACATTCACACCTTCGAAAAGCTTAGAGATAAAGTTCTTTGTTTGGTTCTTTTTAAATCCTTTCTCCCTTGTAATTTCGCACTTGATTACTTTGGTATCAAGGTGTGTGAAGGCTAGGATAGGATTCCGTTCTTTATCTCTTGTTCCATAGAGCTCAAACTAGATATAGCTATAGGGAACTTTCGGCTTTGTAAATTCATTCATAGTGATTATAAAGTCTTGCCTAAGAGGCACTCTCAAGTTATATTTATATAACTTGAGAAAAACAATTTTGGTGTTTTATTCCGCTGCAAACTCTTTTACAAAATTGTTTTATTTTTCGAAGTGTGTGTGTGTGCCATCCCAAGTGCTATCGTTGGTGCTGTTATCACCTTGGATATCACTTGTGATTCAAGCCGTGACAATTTCAGGATCCCTTGCCCAGCGTTGCCCAGTTGGATAATCAAATTATGATGTTGTCGCACAGCTTTGACATCCCTCCGTTTGTCGCCAGCGAGGACAGAGTTATCAGTTTTTCTAGAAGCGAGTTCGCAGCGATAAAGGGTCATGGGAGCCAACCAGTGATTATAACCATTTGCCCAGGAAATAACATTGTTCAGCGCGTGATGGTGGATTCAGGAGCGAGTAGGAATGTATTGTACTACGAGGCTTTCAAGAGGATGAATTATACTGAGGCAAACTTGGTACCCTACAAGGGATATCTAGAGGGATTTACGAATCATTCAATCAAAGTGAAGGGGACAATCATGCTGGAAGTAGAGATTGGTGAAGGTGAACTGACGAGAAGCGAGCAAGTGGAGTTCATGGTGATTGATTTGGTTTCCGCATACAATGCTATAGTTGGAATCCCTTTTCTGTTAAGTTTTGAAATGGTGCTTTCTATCCCGCATCAGAGAGTAAAGTATCCGACTCCTAGGGGAGTGGGTTGTCTGAAGAGTGAAGCAATTACGGTGGCGAGAAAGAAGAAGGAGATGATAAAGGCAAAGGGGGCTTCTACTAGTTCGTTGATGACAAAGTCTGATTCTCGGCATCTGAGGATTAACATGATTGAATTTTTTGAACTTGAAGATGACTGGGTAGTTACTGAAAGTATGAAGGATGGCACGGCATTAGTTGTCGCAGGCGAACTGGATCTGTGTATGGAAATAGTGGATATGGCGCCAAACACAAGCTCCGCCAGGGTGGTTCGCCTTGTTCGAATGAGGAGCCTTAATCGAGGATATAATAGTGGAAGAAATGATTGATGATTCCAGCGAGGATTGTGAAACAGTGGAGGTTGAGGATAAAGATGGGCAACCTATGGGCAACATGTTCAATGACCCAAAAAAGGTGATTCCCGCCAAGGGCCCAATTAGCAAGAAGCGGAAAAGAATGGAGGTGGAAACTTTACAGACGAGAGATGAGCCTGAGATTCAGGCTGGTGAGGAGCTAGAAGAAGTAGAGATCAACCGATATTTCCCGGAGCAGCGGGTTAAGATTGGGAAGCAGTTGTTCAGGGATGAGCGAGAATGACTGGTTGAATTTTTGAAGGACAATTTGGATGTGTTCGCATGGCGGCCAGAGGATATGAGGGGGATTGATGAGAATGTCGCCTTGCACTGCTTGAATGCTGATCCCAAGGTTGAACCGTTCAAGCAAAGGGTTAGGCACTTGTCGCCAGAGAAGGAGAATGCGGTTATGGAGGAAGTAGATAAATTGTTGAAGGCGGGAATCATAGAGGAGATTCAGTACCCAGTTTGGTTAGCATGTCCAGTTATGGTGTTAAAGTCGAACAAGAAATGGCGGATGTGCATTGATTTTACCGACTTGAATACCGCCTGCCCAAAGGACTGCTACCCGCTACCTAAGATAGATAAGCTGGTTGATTCGATTGCCGGTCATAGGGTCTTTAGTTTTATCGATGCGTATTCAGGGTACCATCAGATTAAAATGTGCGAGGATGATAAGACGAAGACGGCTTTTCGAACTCCCAAGGGTAATTTCTGTTATAAGATGATGCCATTTGGCTTGAAGAATGCCGGTGCGACATACCAGCGAATGGTGAATAAGGTCTTTAGGTCGCAGATTGGGCAAAACCTGGAAGCTTACATTGATGATATGGTGATAAAAACAAGAGAGTATGATCATGTGTTGGATCTCGCAGAGACATTTGAAAGTCTGAGGAGGAATTCGATGAAGTTGAACCCTAGTAAATGCACGTTCGGAGTTACGGCGGGAAAATTTTTGGGTTTTCTAGTAAACAGGCACGGGATTGAGGCCAATCCCGAAAAGATTCAGGCTCTACTGGATATGTCGCCGCCCAAGTCGATCCGCGAGATACAAAGGCTAAATGGGAGTATTATCGCCTTGGGAAGATTCATTTCCAAGTTGGCGGAAAAGTGTGTACCCTTTTTCAAGGTTTTGAAGGGGGTGAAGAGTTTTGTGAGGGATGAGGAATGTGATGTTGCTTTCGAGCAAATGAAGGCTTATCTAGGCAAGCCGCCTTTATTGTGTAGCTCTGTGGAGGGAGAAGAGTTGTTTATATACTTGGCGGCTTCAGATCATGCAGTGGCCGCAGTTTTGGTGCGAGAAGAGGGTGGAGGTCAGAGGCCGATTTATTATGTGTCAAAGGCATTGAGTGAGGCTGAGTCAAGATACTTTAATTCCGAGAAGTTGGCGTACGCTTTGGTTGTGGCTGCGCGAAAACTTAGGGCTTACTTTGTTGCGTACACCATTGTCGTATTGAGTGACGCCCCCTTGAGAAAAATCTTGCAGCGACCAGATGCAGCGGGAAGATTGTTGAAATGGTCTATCGAATTGACTGAGTTCGATTTGAAGTACGAATCTCGCCGGGCGATTAAGGCGCAGGCGTTGGCAGATTTCATTGTGGCAACATCTTTTATAAGGTCGCAGGAGGAGTTGATGGAGAATGCTGTGAAGAAGGCCGAAAAGGAAGTTGGGCCCAGTGTGTCGGTGAAGAAAAGGCCGCTTGATTGTTGGATGTTATATGTTGATGGCTCGTCTTCAAAGGACAAGGGCGGTGCGGGAATCACTCTGACCTCGCCTGATGAGGAGGTTAAGTATGAAAAAGCATTGAGGTTTAAGTTTAACTTTCAAATAATCAAGCTGAATACGAGGCATTGATTACCAGGGTGGAGTCAGCGCGAGATATTGGGTTGACCAAGATAGTGATTCATTCAGATTCCAGTTGATTGTTAATCAAGTGAAAGGCAATTATGGAGTCCTGAGTTCTGTTTTGACAAAATACTGCAATTTGGCGAGAAACCTTTTGAAAGGGTTCGATTTCTGGGAGTTGGTTCAGATTGACAGGGCTGATAACTCGCGGGCGGATGAATTGAGTAGGTCGGCGGGATTTGAATTGAGTAGGTCAGAGGGATCTGAAGGGCAAAGCTCAGCTAGTGAACCGCTATTAGAATATATAAAGATGCCGGTAATCAACAGGCCGCTGGTTTCTGAGATTGTTGATGCCGAGAAGGACTGGGTTGTAGAGATGAAGGAATTCTTGCTTACAGGAGAGTTGCCGCCTGATTAGGAGAAGGCAAAGTTAATTAAGGCGCATCACCGCGGTTCACAGTGCAGGATGGAGTTGTGTACAGGAAATCCTTCTCGAAACCCTTAATGAGGTGTGTTCAGCCAAGCATGGTGCAGAGGGTGTTGTTTGAAATTCATGAAGTTGTATGTGGCGGCCACCCCAGAGCGAGAACACTTGCGGAAAAAATCTTGTTTCATGGATATTATTGGCCGAGCTTAAAGAAAGATGCTGAGATGTATGTGAAGAAATGTGAGAAATGTCAGAAATTTGGCAACATTCCCCGGCAGCCGGCAACGGAGCAAACCCCGATAGTGCCGACTTGGCCGTTCGACATGTGGGGGATCGATTTAATCGGGCCTTTTCCTAAAGCCAAGGCCGGTTGCCAGTATGTGGTTGTCACTGTGGACTATTTTACCAAGTGGACAGAGGCGAAAGCTTTAGCGACCATCAGCGAGGACCAGGTTATCAAGTTCGTGCAAGAGAACATTTGGTGTAGATATGGGGTTCCCAGAGCAATTATCTCTGATCACGGTACCCAGTTTGGGAAGAAGTTTTCGGCGGAGTGTGCAAGGGTTAATGTCAAGCATTGGATGTCGGCCGTGTATAGGCCGCAGTGTAACGGTCAAGCGGAGACGGCAAACAAACAGATCATTGTCGCCTTGCGCAAAAATTTAGAAGGAAGGGGTGGAGCGTGGCTTGAGGATTTGCCCATAGCATTCTGGTACGTGCGGACAACTGTCAAGGGCTCAACCGGAGAAACCGCATTCGCCCTTACTTATGGGTCAGAAGCCATGGTGAAATTACCTGGGATTTCGCGCGGTGCGAAATGCGGTTGTCATTCGCGGAGGGTTGGTGTCTGAGACCTCGCTTTCGGGAAGGAGAGGAGTCGCCACGCGGTTTTTGTATTTTGAGCCCAAAACGTTGAGAAACGGCTTTAGTGAAAATGGTGTCGTTTTTATTGGTAGCAAAAACTTAGGAAAAGGCTTTGAAAACAGGGGATCATTTTTATTGGTAGCAAAAACGAGTAAAAAGCTATTTTGAGTACCAGAGATTGTTAGGTTCGGAGGTCATGTTACGTTTTGGGAAGAGTATTACGAGATCACCCGAAACGCCTCGTATGACGAGTCTTTCTACCTTTCTCGAAAAACGTGTGCGTGTGTGTGTGTGTTTTGAAATGGGGGCTTGAATGACAAGCTTAATCTTGGTTTGAATGTCAAACGTTGATTAGGTGACTTTGTTTGAAAAGGCGAGCGTTTGAATGACAAACGTCGGTTTTGAGACGGAAATGAGCGTTTGCGTGGCAAACGTCGATTTTGAGTTTGAAAATGAGCGTTTGCGTGGCAAACGTCGATTTTGAGTTTGAAAATGAGCATTTGCGTGGCAAACATCGATTTTGAGTTTTTTAAAAAGGAGTTCGAAGGTCGAACTCCGGTTTTTGAACCGGGTGAGTCATTGTTAACGATTTTTACGGTAAAAAGCGTATTAAATGATTTTGAATGTCAAAAGTCGGCTTTTAGTTTGAAGATGAGCGTTTGGATGCCAAACGTCATTTCACGCGTTTTGAAAGAGAGTTCGAAGGTCGAACTCCAGTTTTGAACCGGGCATTACATTGTTAACGATTTTTACGGGAAAAACGTATTAAATGACATGCAATCGACGAATCGGGTTGCGACTCGGACTTTGATAAGTAAATACTATCATGATCCAAACGGGTCGGACTTTTAAATGACAGTATTTAAATGCAGTATCGAAGGAATCGAACGATCCAGAATTTTAAATGACGATCGACGAGCCAAACGACTCGGAATTGTAAATGACGATCGACGAGCCAAACGACTCGGAATTGTAAATGACGATCGACGAGCCAAAACGGCTCGGAGTTGTAAATGACGATCGACGAGCCAAAACGGCTCGGAGTTGTAAATGACAGAAAAGTAAATGACGATCGACGGATCGATCGATCCGGAATGGTAAATGACATGAAAAAGTAAACGAAACAGGGTTGGAACGCCGTTTTAACCCGTGATTACTTCTCTTACGGGAAGAGAAGAGGATCGAGGGGCTAAAACGTATCGGACCCCGTTAGACGGAGGCGTCTACATTTCAATAACGTTGTTCAAAACGATTGTAGCGACTGGCGCGTAAACCGAGACGAAACGAGAGATTAGAAAGAGGGAGTTATACCTATGGCTAAGGTCAACTCCTTTGGCTCGGGGGGTGTATACGGGATACGGAAAGTGGTTTGAAACGGTGTTTTGGAGTGGTGAGGAGCGTATTTGATCGAAATACGGAAGTTTCACGCGAAATCGAGATGAAACGGGAGCTCGGGAAGGGGTGAAACTGATTTGGGCCGTGGGGTGAGGTGATTTTGGAGAGTAAAAATGTTCTCTTAAATGGATTTGACAGCCTCTCTATTTATAGGTAAATTTTCAGTAGGATTCCGGCCGGACTTAGACTGAAATCCAGGGGGTTTTGTGGTATTTTGAAATTTTGAGGGACTTGCTGGCAATTTCTGAAGTCTGCAAAGGGAGTCCGGCCGGACTGAGACTGTATACCAGGGATATTTTAGTCTTTTGGCCTTGATTTCTGATTGAAGGGTGACTAGAGGGAGGTGGCATGCTTGCCACGTGTTCCATGACTCACCATTTGTGTGGGAGTTCGTTCTCGGATCCGGGTTTTGTCCGTTTTTTAAATAACAGTCCGGAAAATGTCTGAAACGCCCCTGGAAAGTGCCGGAAAGTGCGTTTTTCAGGGAAAGCCGTACTTTTACGTGCGATGACGTGTTTCAAGTACGCTTTGACGTTGGGATGCTCGGGGCAGTCCCGGGACGTCTCGTTGGCTTGGCAACGGGGAGTTAACGAGTTCCGGTTAACCTGGAGTGGGCCAGTTAACGGATTTCGGTTAACTTTCTGATGGATTTTGACGATCCGAATTTGGGTACTTACAGTTAGCCCCTCAGCGACGTCTCCTCCGAATGAGGTGGGGTCATTGAAAAAAGATAAGGATCCAAATCGGGATGCCTTACTTTGGAAGACCTGGGCGGTCAGCTGGCTGGACCCTTAGCGAAAGGATTTCTACGTATCCCGAGCGAGAATCAAGCCGATCGTAGTTCGTAGGTGCAAGGAGCCGCACGTGGGGACCTTGACCTGAGCGAGACTGTTGGGAGGTGTCTAAACCTGAATGAGACCATTACGAGGTGCCCGGACCTGAATGGAGACTATTGTGAGGCGTTTGAACCTGAATGAGACCATTGCGAGGTGCCCGGACCTGAATGGAGACTATTGTGAGGCGTCAGAACCTGAATGAGACCATTGCGAAGTGCCTGGACCTGAATGGAGACTATTGTGAGGCGTCTGAACCTGAATGAGACCATTGCGAGGTGCCCGGATCTGAATGGAGACTATTGTGAGGCGTCTGAACCTGGGATTCCTGCTACCTAAGAGTCCGGCCGGACTTGGACTGAGTTTGACCAGATTCAATTCAGCTCCAAGTCCGATGCAAATCAAACCTTTTCCCCCATTACTTCCGACGAGAGAGGAGAGAAAATTTTCACCCCAAATTGTGAGATTTGCTCAGATTTGTGAAGGAAAATTGCTATGGAAGGTGATTGGGAACCAATGGCTCGTCATGGAAGGACCGATGACGAAAGAACGCGGTTGGTTCAGACCATTCGAACCAATATTCATCCGACGGAGTTCTACCCGGCTAGGGAGAACCACAATTCCAAAGGAGGGATCGAGAGACAGGTACACTTCCCTCAAATTTCATTAATTTTAAGAATGTGCATTCTTTAAATGTTAGAAATTTGACTAGGAATGAATTAGGGATTTTGGTGCCCGGATTGGGGCTTTTGACTTTGCTATGAATCTTTGTCGAAATTGACTAGGATGTAGTTCAATTGACACTATGGGTAGATGACTTATAAATTTTGGTTGCAAAATTCCATGTCTAGATGCGTTTTCCAAAATTAAAGTAGCTTTAATTCGGGACGGAGTAAATTTTCGAAATGTTCGAAAGAATTTGAAAGTTCCGGTTTCGACGGAGTTTTCGAAGGGTTTTGAAAGTTCCGGATTCGACGGAGTTTTCGAAATGCTTTGAAAATTCCGGATTCAACGGAGTTTTCGAAATGCTTTGAAAGTTCCGGATTCGACGGAGTTTTCGAAATGCTTTGAAAGTTCCAGATTTGACGGAGTTTTCGAAATGCTTTGAAAATTCCGAATTCGACGGAGTTTTCGAAATGCTTTGAAAGTTCCGGATTCGACGGAGTTTTCGAAATGCTTTGAAATATATGTCAGGAAATGAATGAGAACCGTATCTGCATTGCATCCTTTCGACATGCGTTTGTGCATTCTGTTGACGTTATACATGCTTAACGTATTTTGCATGTTCACTGCGAGGGCGAGGACGGTTGATGTCCACAACCAGAAGAGTCGGGGAGCCTTCGAGGCAGTGAGAGCGTTTTGGAGGTATTCCCGAACAATGCTCGAGAGGGAGAGAGGAGTCCACGGCAGCTGGTGGTCGACTCCGGATTGGCTGGATTCATCGTGTCACGGTAGGCTGCGATAAACTGCGGCCAGAGGAGCGAGGTCCATGTACGTAGCTTTGAGCGAGTCTTGGTGGGATACGACCCACACTTTTCATTTCGAGATGGGGAGGCGACGGTGACTCCCACTTCGATTCTTTGCTATGCTTACCGAGTTGCCGACCTATGGCAGCACGCTGAGTGTGGGTGGATGGTTATACCCAGGCGATTGTCGGGGCTTCTTTGTGTTTTGATGTACCGATGCCGAGGCTTAGGCATTCGGTACGAGCCGATGGAGAGGCATCTGCGAGAGCGGATATTGAAGATTATTTGGCACAGGATCTTTGAGGATGGCTGCGGGCCGGCTCGAGGAGTTCATTTGGTTCGCGTTGTCGGCGACTTTGTTCCCGACTTCGACACATCCCGTCACTTCCCTCTGCTCTTTCGGTAGCAGAGACTTGGATGCCGTGAGAGTGCACGCGTAGGGGAGGCTGGGCGCGAGCTCTACCATTCCACAGACGAGGTTCTCGCGGGGAGAGGAGAACTCCCTGAGCTGTTTCTCGCTTGCTCTAGATGTAAGTTCACGTCTTTTTCTCTTCCTTGTCTTATTTATGTACTCGTATGTATCTGCTTTGTAGCTGACATAACTTTCCATTTGCTTGGTAGTGCAGTGCTATGAGGTGTTCGGTCCAAGCGTGATGGGACATTAGGAGGCGTATCGACCCTGTTCCCCGCCATGTTGGTTTTGGCGTAAGAGACAAAAGAAAGCGATCTCGTCGAGAGTGGGCACTTGGGCGACGTACGAGGAGGTGTCCCGAGGGCTGAACCGGGAGTTCTGCGAGAGGATCCAGTGACACAGTGGAGTCGATTCCACGCTATCGCGGTTCGGGTTGCTAGTGAGGTTACGCGGCGGCGGAAGCTCTGGTGGGACTTCATTGTGATGCTATGTATGCAGGGAGGGTGACCGTCGGCGTGGCCGGGGCCACTTCCGATGGTGCCGGTGGATCCGCCTCTGCATACGGCATCTACCTGTCGTCTTGCAGATGGATGAGTTGGAGAGTATAGACAGGCGTGTTCTATACCGAGTACATCATAGCGGGGGCCGACTATGAGAGTTTCTTGAGGATGAGGCCGAGAGTTCACAGCCCGGGTGCGGGGAGCGAGGCGAGGCCCGAGATATCCCGAGATCTCCCGCTCCCACGCGCTAGGTGGCGTCTGAGGGGGGCAGTTCGCGCGGCTGGTGATCCCGCTCCCGGATGAACCAGAGACCACGGTACGAGGTTGACCCCAATGCTTCGGTGAGCACTTTTTGGTTTTACGCATTTGATAGTAGCATTACGCAAATGTTGCATCATGTACTTTACCTTGTCCTTTTGATGACTTTTACGCTCGCGAGTGTGTGCAGTACGTACGTCTGGCGAGGCTATGAGGCGATGGGACGGGTGGGACGTCTACGCTAGGAGGCTCGTGGCGTTCATGAGGTGCAGTTCCCGGAGGAGCGTGGATGTCCGTGAGCCGAGGCCATCTAGGCCGAGAGGTTTGCCTGCTCCCACGGCTGGTGGGGAGGACTTTGTACAGGGATTTGGCCAGTTCGCGGGTGGAACGGCTGGGTTTGGAGCTCATCCCTCTTCGTACTCGGGGCACGAGAGGGGAGAGTCCTCGAGTTCGCAGACGCCGAGGAGGCCTTTTGCATATTCCCGCCCGGAGGAATTCGGGGATTATCTGTTTGCGACGGATTCGGCAGCTGCGGAGCAGTGCATCGAGTGCTCGGATGACGAATAGGACTCGGAGTAGTCCTCCTTTTACTGCTTTTTTTATATACAAAATGTATGCATCGTCTGGAACGATTTGATTTGAACTGTATTTTAAAAGGCGCCCGTGGGGCGGAACCTGTTCTTCGCACATTTATTCTGTGATCACCTTCTGTTATTTTCGGCAAATAAGGAAGTAGGTTAATCGAAAATAAATAATATGAAACATGCATGAAAAATTGAACGGGTAAAAAATTATGCCTATATGCACTGATATTTAATTATTTACCTTTGTTGCACGAGCAGAGGCGGAAGGGATATTGACATTGGTTAAATGAAACTAGGGCGCACGCGAATTCATAAGGCATGAAACAGGCTTTGTTTGGAATTGCTTCCAATTTAGGAAGCGGATTGGCTGCGAAGTTGACCAAGTCAAGCTGCAAGGAGTCCGGTCGGACCGAGAGTGAATTTCCAGTCTTTTAAATTGCGGTTTCGGCTTTGCAATTTGTTAAGAAGCTAACGCATTCACCTACGATCGGTTAGCTGAAATCTCTCAAATTTCTAAGGTTTCCTTCATTTTCCATGGCTCCCTTTCCTAAGCTCTCGTCTCGGATGCAAGACCGATATTTGGACCATTTCCGGTCGTGGAGTACGGAACCACACGAGGCAAAAGCAAGGGGTTTTCGAAGGCATTACGAAATGAAATCTGTTTGGGCTTTGAAGGAGCTTATGCCGAGATTGGGATCTTTTGAGAGCCGCGTCTCGTTTTGCAGGATGTACGAAGGAATGTGTACAACTTTTTCGTACAACGAAATCACTCTACGTTTGAAAGATTTGGGCCGTGCAGGAGAACACGAGGCGGAACAGCTAGTTCTTCTGTATCTTGGTGGCATGGCAGCTGTTGAGAAGCTAGTGTCTTTGCTTGGTATCTCATTTGAGAAAGCATACGGGATGCGTCTTGAACAGCTGATTATGTTGACATTTCGGGGCTGCCCGATAGATTTGCCGGAGGCGAGGAGCGTCTTTGCGTGAGACGCATTTGCTCTGTGCACGATCGCTACTCTGTTCACGTTCACGTCCACAGGTGTGTGCCATCACGGTGTCTTGGACTGGTGAGCGATTCGGAGCGGGGAGACATCGTGCCGTTGGTCTTGGGCGAGACGTTCTGGCGCATAGGTCGGATGGCGGCCGGTAGCCAATACATGTGGGGAGGGAGTCCCGCTATGCTTACCATGTGGTTGAGAGAGAGGCTGCCGAGATGATGCCGAGGTGCCAATGTCTTGTGACGCTTGGTCCTTCTCTCGGCGTCCTCACAGTGATTAGGGGCAATCGAGTGGGAGCTCTGGATGGCCGGACTCTGCACGCATCACTTGCGATGGTGGAGTTCCTCATTGGAAATTCTGAGACTTGTCGGACCGCTCGGGAGGGTCACTTGGTTGTCGAGTGCCGGGCTGTCCCCGACGGTTTCTATATTCCATCGTTGATTGTGACGATGCGAGTGGAGCGAGGTGCCATGTGAGTTTAGCTCATCTTTGCTACCTTTGAGGTGGGATCTCTGGCGATGGAAGATCCTTCGACGCTATTGCTGCTCACACGGTGGTGGCAATACACGTCACTCTGCCGGGGTTCTCTTTCGCGAGAGAGGGCATTGTTACGTCGTCGGTATACGGGCCCAGGTACAAAGAGTGTATGGGGGAGACACAGATGTCTATTTTATGGAGACGGAGTGAGCTGTTGGGTGCTGATCACCTGGACAGCTCGACCTTCAGGAGGACCGAAGCGGGTGCTAACCCTCAGAATCGTACTGGGAATGACATGGCTAACTATGAGGCCAATCCTGATCGGGAGGCCAATAAAAGCACGGTCATGATGGCTAGAAGTAAAGCAGCTCGAGACAGAGCTAGGGAAAGGGCTGCATTGAATGCTACAAGCTTGACGGAGGCGTCGGGAAGGGTCCCTGAGCCAGGTAGAAGGACTACCGGAATATTCCCTGTGAAGGTGAAGAACACTCATAGGGAAAGGGAAGGGGAAGAAGGATGAAGGACGAAGTTTGGGAAACTAGGTTGACCTTGCTTTGTCCGTAGAGTATCCACCCATTGCTATTGCGAGACACATTAAGCGATTAATGTTTTATTGTAGTTTTGCTAGCGTGTAGCGAGTCGAAGTTGGCCGTGCTTGAACTCATCGAAAGATTGTTTTACTTAGTAATGAATTTATGCAGGTTAAATGAAAAAGAAATTTCGAAACACAATGCAATTGATGCTTATTGTATTTTTTTTTGTTTTTCAAGATCAGAACCCCAATGATGGCACTAAGTTTCCCCTTTTATAATTGGACTAAGGCTGGCTCGGAGTCACCAAGTAGTTCGACAGCTTTAGGTGGTGAGAAAAAAAGCAAAGGCAAAAGAAGATGTGACCCTATTTTTACTGGATCATTAGCGGGAATGTATCCGGTTGGGTATTACTCTTTTAGCACTTTAATTTCTTGAGGGGGTGGTGTATAGGGGAAGGAGAGTTGACTCGTGCTCTTCCTCGAAATGAAGTATCTGCGGAGCTTGCTTCAGATTTACGGGATTAACGAAAAGGTTTCCGTCAGTACGCTAGCTTCGTGGCTCCTCAGGAGAAGATTCTTTGTACCACGAACGGTCCCTATCCGAGGTAGGCTCCCAACTTTTCCAAGGGGATTGAGTGCATAGGAGGATTTTCTCTTTAGCACCCAGTCGCACTTCTCGATGTCTCGGATCTTGACTTTCTTGTCGAATGCTCGGGCCATTACGCTCTAGTAGGCTCGAGTATGCTTCAGCTGGCTTTCAATCTGCGCTCGTCGAGTAGAGCAAGTTCGTCGTGACGGCTCTGTAGCCATTTGACTTCATTGATCCCGTTTTCCAAGAGGACTCGGAGGGATGGAATTTCCAATTCCACGGGTAACGTGCTTCCATTCCGATTGGTAAGTGGCTGAACGGAGTCTCCCACTGTGGCGGTTCGGCGATGTTCGGTATCCTCGAGAGGGCTAAATGTAGCTTTTCGGGCCCGGTCCCAGGCCTGCAGTGGTGCATCTTCCGATTATCATAGGCGAGAGTCTTGTTGGCGCGCCTCTTGCCTTGCACCGTGGTTTGTGGTATGTAAGGAGAAGATTTGTGACGTGTGACTACCGGGATTCGGTCGAGAAGTTGAGTCACAATCTCCTTGAGTGGAGTCCCGGTATCGGATATGATCTCGTTGGGCACTCAGAGTATCGGCACCACGATGTTCTCTCGGATAGACACTCGGCCACCTTCTTAGAATTCGGTACCTTGTACGATGCTGGCTTCTACCCGTTTGGTGAAGTAGTCGGCTAGCGAAACGCTAAGATGAACTCGTGATCATTTTCTCCACACAGTGGAGTGATCTTGCGCGTGACGTCGATTCCCCATGTGGCGAAAGGCCATGGGTGTAGTCATGCGATAGAGTTCGTGAGGAGGATGTGATTGAGGATTGGAGAAGCGTTGACATTTGTCGCGGCTTGGA